>BEHA01000634.1:1319410-1360024 GCA_002897215.1 Eschscholzia californica subsp. californica | reverse complement strand
CCACTGCAACAACCGGACGGATCAAATTGAACATCACGCAAGAATCAGCTGCAAGAGTATTATGAGCCAGATATTTATGGAACTGGTGGAAGATTCACCTGCTGAATAAAATAGACATGCAACCACTTTAAAAACTCATGATCACTAGATTGAGAAACCTTCCCCATTACATATTTGTAAAGATTATCATCCCACATTTTAAAGTGCATAAAAAGCATCTGCATGTGAGAGAGATTGAGAGAAAGAGGGAGACAGAGATAAATAACAACAGATATTACCTGCGATTGGGTTTGGAAAGCAATATCTGTCATTTTTCATCAAGGCAATTTCCATTCTATTTAACAAAATAAATCAGAGCTTAAAACATAACAACCCATTTCTCTAAATGGTGAGAAGCCACGGTCACTTGCATTTGAAAGGTCTAAAATAACATTTGCGCTCGACCAACTAATAGCAGCAAAATGATGCAAATAAGTTCCAAGTGGTGTGTAAAAGCTCTAATTATGTGAACTGAAATTGACGACCCTAATTTGTTCAGAAGAGATTAATGTGTTAGAGATCTTATTTCTTGTCCCATACATAAGAGAATCTGTTGAGTGAACTCCAGCAACAAATTTTAACAAGAAAAAGAAGCAAGTTATCATACATGTTCTTCAGCTTTTACCTCAATCTGAGGCTGCAAATCAATTCCTTCAATAGCTATAATGCTACAAATGAGATGGGTATGGTATATGAACTAGGAGCTGACATTTTCTAAGAAGTTCTGAAATTTGACCAATCGGATCATAAAATCAGGTATATAGAGATAATGTTCCATAGTCTTGAAGCCCACATACTGAACTTAAACAAAGCTCTGAACTTGGTCGGACATCTTTGTTTTCTAACTTATCTTTTCTATTGAGTTTGTGTGTGGCAGGGTGGGCAAACTCCACTGGACAAGATATCAGCTTATCCGGGAATTCTGAGCCACGCATTAATGAAAAACAGAATAATATCAGCTTCAAGAGTATTATGAGCCAGGTATTTATGGGGATTGTGGGAGATTTACCTGCTGAATGAAATAAACAAGTAACTCCTCTAAAATCTCATGATAACCTGACTGAGAAACCGTCCCTCCATCACATCTTTGTAAAAATTATCGTTATCTAAAGGTGAATGAAAAAGGCATCTGCTTGTGTGTGTGACATTTGTGAGTGTGTATGCGCGTAAGAGAGAGAGAGCGAGAGAAAGCAACAAATTACCTGCGGTAAGTATTGGAAGGCAACGTCTGTCATTGTTAAGGCAAGCTCCATTGTTTTTAACAAAATAAAGTCAGGATCTTAAATAACGTTTGAACTCGACCAACTAATTAGTAGCAAAACGTTGCAAATAAGTTCCCACTTGTGTGTAATAATAATTTGAACGTAACACCAATGTGAAGAGTTTTTAGTTTGGTAGGCGCAAAAACCCTCATAATGTCATCCAAATAAAGAACTTAAATTTTCATTGGATGTTTTAATTCAAGGAACAAATTTGTACGTAACAACAATGTAATGAGTTTTTAGTTTCATGAACAAGCGTTGAACTTGATACTCGGTGTTGAGGGTGTACCTGCTACTGTCTCATGTGTTGGCCTTTTGCTGACATCAAGATATCTTAATACAAAGTGAATCCAGAATATAAGTTTTCAACTAAGCATATGAAATCTTTGCGCAATCGAGGTGACCTGAAATCACCACCATTATTCAACAAAGAGCGCATCACCCTTTTGGTTTGCATAATTAGATACATTTGAAAAAATAACTGAGGCTATGACTATTTTCCTTAGTGCCTTACAGAAACAATACTTGCTTGAATTCAAAAAATTTACTTTTAGAAGCCCAAATCAGAAAATATATGTGAAATTAAGACAAACAAACAACCACAAAATCCATATAAATCAGCATTTCTTAAGTCGCTAACCTCACAATGCAAATCCGCCACGACAAGAGTGAGTGCCAACCTTAATTGCAAAGAAGCAAATTCGAACATCACATGTACGTGCAGTTGCTAGTCATTACGACAAACTATAGCCTTGATAATTTAGAATAGATCCTGCACTAACCCGCATTACTTGATAGCTTATAATTGATGTGCATTAATAGCTTGTTAAATTGCAAAACGACATCACAGCATATCAGTAAGCTCCAATATTCAGTAAAAAATGAAACCTCCATATTCAGCAGTAACCACTAACCACCAAGATACAGTTATTTCTTAGTGTAATCCAAATAGAGTCTATTCCAAACTTAATTGTGCATTACCGTACATCATTGGGAGACTTGCACTCATGCAATAATATGTGGACGCCAATATTAATATATCACAAATGATATTCTCGAATATACCCACGTATCTTGATAGTGTACTATGGCTTACGAGAAGACTTGACACTAAAAGGACATGAAACAAAAAGTTGGAAAATGAGAAAAGAAAAATAGAATAAGCATCTTCACGCATCATGCATACAAGCACAAGAGTACACCAACTCCCAACCAGTATTTGTAGTTAAATCAATTCAACCTTTTATTTCCAATTAGTACCCACAATCTCTTGATGCCATGCCACGATGTATGAAGATACTTAAGAAACTTAAAAACTATTGCTAATATTACTAAAAAATAAAATCAGTAAAAAATGAAAAGAGCCTCCACATTCAGCAGTAACCACCAAAATACAATTATTGCTTAATGCTATGTGAATAAAGTCCGCTCAAACTTAATCTTGCGTTGTCATAGATCTTTAGGTTTCTTGAACTCAATTGCAATAATGTGGGGCCACCAAAATTAATATATTGCAAAAGATATTCTCGAATATACCCACGTATCTTGATGGTGTACTATGGCTTGTGAGAGGATTTGACACTAAAAGGACAGCAAACAAAAATTGAAAAATGAGAACAAAAAATAGAAAAAGCATCTCCACACATCATGCACACAAGCATAAGAGTACACCAACTCCCAACCAGTCTTTGTAGTTAAAACAATTCCAACCTTTATTTCCGATTAGTACCCACAATCTCTTGATGTCATGCCACGATGTATGAAGATACTTAAGAAACTTAAATCTATAAATATTATTACTAAAAAATAAAATCAATAAAAAATGAAAAAAGCCTCCACATTCGGCAGTAACCACCAAAATACAAATATTGCTCAATGCAATGTGAATAAAGTCCACTCAAACTTAATCTTACGTTGTCATAGATCTTTAGGTTCCTTGAACTCATGTAATAATGTGTAACCACCAATATTAATTTATTGCAATTGATATTCCCGAATATACCCACGTAATTTGGTGGTGTACTATGGCCTGTGGGAGGACTTGACACGAAAATGACAGCAAACAAAAATTGGAAAATAAGAACAAAAATAAAATAAGCATCTCCACACATCATGCGTATAAGCACAAGATTAAACCAACAACCAACCAGTATTTGTAGTTAAATCGATTCCAACCTTTATTCAAATAGTACCCACAATCTCTTGGTGCCATAACACGATGTATGAAGATACTTACGAAATTTACAAACTTTTAATATTTTTACTAAAAAATAAAAGCAGTCAAAAATTGGAAAAAAAAAACCTTCACATTCACAATAACCACCAAGATACAATGATTCCTTAGTGTAATCCGATTCGAAACGTAATCGTGCATTACCCAACATCTTGGAGTGACTTGCACTCATGCAATAATGTGTGATCGCCAATATGAATATATTGCGTATACTATTCGAATAATAGCCATGTAACTTGGTGGTGTATTATGATTTATGAAGGACTTGACACTAAAAACTTGTAAAATAAAATTAAAATAAAATGAACAAAATAGTGACACGAAGGTGAAACCAAGTTATCGAAAGCCAACATGGAACTAGCTAGGGATAATGCCAACCATAATCTCGAATAAAGCAGATTTTGATGGATTCGCTCAATTAATTAAAAGTCATAAGGAACAAGAATTATTGAACGATATAAACTTTGTGCATCACTAGAAGATACTTAACCACCAATATGAAGTATTACCAACTGTAATTTTGAATATCGCCAGCTGCCAATCTTATTTTGCATGAATTTCAGTGAAAAATGCTTCAAGAACAATGGATCAAAATTCAGTTTTAAGGAAAAACCTTAAAGCGGTTGCATTTGGATCTAATTGAGTACTTCAAGTTTGATTAAAGGAAACAACTAAGAATAGTTGAATTAATAACAATATCAACGGCAGAAAATCCAACAATAAAACTTGTACTGACTTTGTAAGTTTCCACTACTCTACGGTTGTTTGGTGCAAGATTATAGAGTTGTTTGGTGCAAGATTATAGAGGAACTGCCGATAGGGAATCCATTCTCATATAATATTTGTGGACTTAGGGTTATCCACTAAACTCATAAATCATAAAACTTATTGATAATTGATCGCTATATAGAGGGCAAAAGATATACTTACAAATGCCAAGAGAAACCTAGATTAGGGTTTCCTTATGTCAAGATTCAGAAATCGCCTCAACACCCGACATGTTTTTCAACAAGATTGTCCTTCTTGATCGGGAGTGAAGGGGAGAGAAGAAGAATCAAAATTCATAAATCATCGTCTTTCTAAACAAGATTGTCTTTCTTGATATCTCTTCCGCAATACCTGTCGTTCCATCTCGCTCCCGCAGTTAGGGTTCCATCTCGATCTGCAGTTAGGGTTCCATCTCGCTCCTGCAGCTAGGGTTTCATCTTCACCATTCTTCATTTCATTCACTATGACGATTGAGAAGGATGGATGTCTCTCCTCTTCCCCAAGCACGCGTGCTTTTCTTGATTTGGGGTTTTCTGATGTTTCTCGCCATTTTGATATACCCATCTAAATTTGAATTCGAATTAACGGTCCAGATAACCCCCATCTAAAAACTGTACAGCTTCCCAAAACTACACGTGTATGTTCTTTACTTCTCCTCTATAGACACCGACTGCATATAGAAATAGGAAAAAAAATTGAAAAGCGCCTCCAAGGTGTTCAAGTGGTGCCTCCCTATTAAATGTGCCTTCAAATTTTAAAGCCCTGCCTCTAATACCAAGTAGAGAAATGGTATATCGTGCGACACTTTTAGACCTACACCATAGCGACCCAATAGCAGAGTTCCGCGTGGATGGAAATCACTTTTCACGTTGAATTTTCAAACTTTCACCTTTAGCCCGTCAAAGTCATACGTTTCAACTTAAGTCCCTGCACGAGTGTTAATTTGGACCGTTGTTTCTTTTAACGGTCCAGATCTAAAACAAATCCCCCACCCACATTGACAGAACTTACTTCTCTCGCTCTCTTTCTCTCTCTAAAAACAATGGAAAAATCCTCAAAAGTTGAAATGAAGATGATCACACACAAGTGATTTCACAAATAAATTGATTAATGCTATATAAGAAAAGAAAAGGCCAGTGGACATGAAAACCTCACTTCATTCAAACTCCAAAACCACTACTCTTCAAAATTATCCAGACTCATCAAAATTAATGACCTGTTTCTCATTAATTGACTTCAAACTGTTCAGCCACAAATAATCAAGTTCATTTTCTCCCTTGATATGTGCTTATCATAGAAGTTAAAGTGCAGTAATTGCTTTCTACCCAAATTTGAAGCTTTGGTCACATTTAGGGGTTTTCACATTTAGGGGTTTCAATTGATTAATGGAAGTAGATCCTTGATTATGAAATTTTTCCAATTGAGAAGAAAATATGAGACTCATACTGGTTACAACAATTCGTGACAGTACCTTTCATGGTTTTTTAGAGAGAAAGAGAGGGAGAAGAAGTGAGTTCTGTCGATTAGGGTGAGGCGTTTGGTTTGTTTTAGATCTGGACCGTTGAAAGAAACAACGGTCCAGATTAACACTCGTGCAGGGACATAAGTTGAAACGTATGACTTTGACGGGCTAAAGGTGAAAGTTTGAAAATTCAACGTGAAAAGTGATTTCCATCCACGCGGCACTCTGCTATTGGGTCGCTATGGTGTAGGTCTAAAAGTGTCGCACGATATACCATTTCTCTACCAAGTATTCTTCCTCTTTTTGTTTCGTTCAATATCTCTCTCTTCAACATTTGGTTGCCGTCAACAATTGGTAGCCCAAGTGGTTCCAAGGTGTTGACATAAACTCCAGAAATCCTTGGAGGTCCTAGGTTCGAATCCCAGAAAAGGTGGAATCTTTGGTTATTTGAATTGGGGTTATTAGGGTGTAAATAATGTTGTTGGGCTTTATGCCAGGTCTTGTTGGGCTATAGGCCTGGTTCTGTTAGTGTTTGAGTGGGCGGTTATCGAGCTTATCACATCTATGATGTATGAAGTGCCAAATGTAACGACATACGTAGATCGTAGTCGACTTCCAAAAAAAAAAAAACATTTGGTTGCCAAAGTGGTTGAAATGTCTATTGACTCAACATCTTGAAATGTCAATCGCAAGTTAAATAGCACTGCACATAACCTTAATATTAACTCTAGGAAATCAGGTTTATGCGTCAGTATATGTTTTACTAACTGTAGTTCGAATCACCATAACGTTCCTGGAACTCATATTACTTCTATAGAATAGATGACATTAGATGTTATGGTTTGCTTAAAAAAAAGAAATCACATGTGATATATCCTTTGAACTTAATTTTCTCTTATTATTGGATAAGATAGAGTATGTTTACTGTTGTTAATACTTCCTCTCTCCTGATTCACTTTCTCTTTCCACGTTTTTCTCGAAGAGATTAAAAAATAAAACAAGAGTGGACTTTCATCTATATGAAGAACATTTAGAATGGATGGAGATAAGAAGAGAGAACAATTAAAATAAAGAACCCACAGGACCTAATAAAAATGAAAGTCACCTAGCTTGAATAACAATATAAAAATGATAAAACAAGTAAAGAAGATCAGCGGATATCTTAGGAGATGGTCAGATTTCGCCGAAACAATCAAGAGAAGAGCACGAAAGGAAATCCTGCCATCCACCTTAAGTTTCAGCCCAATTTCGGTCTAGACTTTCTGCTCATTAGACATATAATGAACTTCGAAACTTGCGCTTAATTTGTAGGTGCCCATTGCAGTTAACGTGTTACTTGCGCCAATACGTGATCATCTTACCAAATCAATTATAGACTATTACCATATACTAATATATCATTTATCCACTCCCCATTTGTATTTTTATATATACCACGTTTTTCATATCAACTCATAAATTATCTTTTCTTTCTCAAGTCTCTTTCTAAATAGGTATATATATAGTGGTACTCACCAAGTTGAGTATAACAAGAAGAAAAATGAGGTTTTCCTATCTGTTGTTAATCTTGAGTTTGATCAACTCCTTAGCAGGAGTTTCTCTAGGAGATGGAGAATGTGGACCTGGACGTCCTCTTTGTGCAAAGGGTTTCTGTTGTAGTAAATCGGGTTATTGTGGTAATACCGATGCCTACTGCGCTAAGGGTAATTGCAAGAGCCAATGTCCCACAGTTCCATCCGCACCACCACCACCACCACCACCAATTACTCCTCCAACACCACCTAGTGGAGGCGACCATTTAACCTCTCTTATTAGTCGATCACGTTTCGAAGAAATATTCAAGCATAGGGGTGATCCTCCTAATTGTAAAGGGAGTTTCTACACTTACAATGCTTTTATTGAGGCCTCAAAATCTTTTAACAAATTTGCTGCCGTTGGGAATACCGAAACCCGTAAGCGAGAGGTTGCAGCATTCTTAGCTCAAACTTCCCATGAAACTACTGGTATGTAATATAGATTCTTGCATTTAGGGATATTACCTGTGTGCTTGACAGGGGTAGTATATATTTATGTTTCTCTACTATAAACAGCAGAGCACAAATCTTACCCTTCATTTTATGTGATTGTACAGGAGGACCAGGCTGGGCTGCTCCTGATGGGCCATATGCATGGGGTTATTGTTTTATCAAGGAACTATCCCCACCAAGTATTTATTGCGATTCCAGCGAAAGGTGGCCATGTGCCCCCGGTAAAACTTATATTGGCCGAGGGCCAATGCAACTTTCCTGGTAAAGAATTTTATGGATAGTTGTTTAATGTTAAAAAGCATCAAAATTATGACTTTGTACAATATATAGTGTTTGAAGTGGTCCCTTGCTAGTCTTAGGAACCTGTCTGTGAAATCACCACCCCTTCACTTGGTTCACAAATAAGGATTAAGTTATGGTTAGCCGTAGCTAACCTTAGAAACAAAATATATAGATGAGTGATTATACATTAGGTACCCCTCACTCTATTGCTCTATCTTTCTCGGGGCGAGGAGAAAAATATGAGAAAAATGAAGTAGGCTGACACAGTAGAGTGTTAGGATTAAGAAAAACCTTGCCTTTTCAGCTTTTGAGGTACGAGATACCCACAAAATACTAATTATCCTCACGGAGAAATTGAGAGAAACCCCCTCCCTAGCATGTTTTTCCTCTCCCTCTCTCTCGGTCAGATCTTCTCTGTCGACGTCCCATTTTCATCACCTTCTTCGTATCTCTTTTTTATCACAAATTTGAAAGTTGTCAAACTAAGGTTGTTATGGTTGTGAAAATGAATTATTGGGTGGGTTTTTCTTGTCATGTAAGAACCAGGGTCCTCTTATACCTGCCCTTGCTTTCTTTCAGGAACTTCAACTATGGACAAGCTGGAGAAGCCTTAAAGTTAAATCTCCTAAACAACCCAGATTGGGTAACCGAAGACCCAGTCATTTCCTTCAAAACAGCATTCTGGTTCTGGATGACTCCTCAATCCCCAAAACCATCTTGCCATGAAGTAGTGACCGGACAATGGACTCCATCGGCTGCTGACATTAGTGCCGGACGAAAATCAGGTTACGGAGTCATTACCAACATAATCAATGGTGGAAACGAATGCAACAAAGGCGAAAATGATGCTGGCAAGGATAGGATTGGGTTCTATAAGAAATACTGTAAAATATTTGGTGTTGACCCTGGCCCTTACCTTGACTGTTATCACCAAAGGGATTTCAATTTAGGTCTCAAATATGTTGCATCATATTAGAAATGTAAACTTCAAACTCTTCTCATGCTTCTAGCTGGTCTAGTCGAACCTGCTTATAAATAAGAGAAGGTGAAATAAAGTAGTATTTGGAGATGTATGTTTTAATTTATTGTATTTTTTATGTTTCTTCTAGCTTGTTTCTTCTTTTATTGAGATTAAATATAGCTAGATTTGTATATTTGTCTTTGGCCTATCTCACCTCCTGAGTATTTTTCAACAAAGGGGAGCTCATTCACGGTCAGCTGCCGCCTAGCTTATAACAAGTAAGCCATAACCAGTTTCTTGCTTGACCCCATATCTTTAAAATGTTAGTTTGGCCCCTATATTGGTTAAATTAACTATATTTCGACACTTCTATAGTTCTAGTTCAAATGTCTGACATGCTAGGTCAACCACGTTCAACTTATCGTGTTGATTTAATTTGTTGCTAATATAGAATATTGAGAAGCTTGGTTCGTTTGTGGTTTACTCCTCACAAATTGAAAGATTTCTCATAAGATACATAGAGAGAGAAACAGGAAGAGAGAGATAGAGTAGAAAGAGTGATTTCCATTAATGAATTATGAGCTAAGAACTCATATATATATACAGTTGAAGTGTCGTTATAGAGAGAGTTATAGAGAGAGAAAGTTGGTTGTATAACAACCTAACAAACTAACCAACACATCAAAAGATTATAAAGGCACTCTCACACACTTTCTCTTTATCTTTATTTATACAAGTGATAGTCTCTCTTACACTCCCCCTCAAGCTGATGAGCAGAGAGAAATCAGATTGAAGAAGAACTAAAAACCATCAAAGACTTAAGAAGAGAGGTATACAAAGGATTGGACAATCCCTTTGTAAACACATCTGCCAGCTGCATAGAAGAAGAGACAAATTCAAGTTTAAGAACCCCTGAAGCTACCAATTCTCTCACAAAATGGTAGTCTATCTCCACATGCTTTGTTCTAGCATGGAAAACAGGATTCAATGCAAGATGCTTAGCTCCCATATTATCACAGAAGAGCTCAAAAGAACCTGAGTGTGATATACCCAAATCATTAAGAATATATGAAATCCAAAGAAGTTCAGAAGAAGCAAAGGCCAAGGCTTTGTATTCTGCTTCTGTACTTGACCTTGCCACTGTAGGCTGCTTCTTAGAAGACCAAGCTATTAGAGTTGAGCCAAGGAAAACACAATAGCCTGAAGTTGACCTTCTGGTGTCTGGACACCCAGCCCAATCAGAGTCACTATAAGCTTTGAGAGAAGAAATATCTCCTGCACAAATTGGAATACCAGAACCCAAAGTACCCTTGAGATACCTCAAAATCCTTTTAACCAATTGTAAGTGAGCATTAGTTGGAGAATGCATAAACTGAGCCACATAATTAACACCAAATGATATATCAGGCCTAGTCATTGTGAGATATTGTAACCCACCTACTAGACTTCTATATAGAGTGGGATCAGAGAGCACAATTCCATCATGAGCTGATAATCTTTTTCCAAATGGGATAGGTGTACTAATTGGCTTAGAATCCAAAAGATCAGCCTTTTGAAGAAGTTCTAAGGTATACTTCTGCTGAGTCAACAAGAGATCAGAATTAGGAAGAGTATTTACCTCAATTCCTAAGAAGTAATGAAGAGAACCTAAGTCCTTCATGGCAAATTCAAGACTCAAAGTGTCAATAAGAGCTTGAATAGCAGATGATGATGATCCTGTTAATATGATGTCATCAACATATAGCAGGAGAACAAGAGTATCCACTCCCATGGTATACACAAACATGGAGTGATCTGTAGAACTTCTAAGAAACCCATACTGTTGAAGAAAATCAGAGAATCTTGTGTACCAAGCTCTAGGAGCTTGTTTTAAACCATAGAGGGACTTGTGAAGATGACAAACCAAAGAAGAATTATCTGAATCAATAAACCCAGGTGGCTGCATCATGAATACATCTTCATCAAGCATTCCATGAAGAAAAGCATTGGATACATCCAACTGCTTAATCAACCATTTGTTTGTAACAGCCATTGTAAGGACCACTCTTATAGTAGAAGACTTAACCACTGGACTAAAAGTCTCAGAGTAGTCCAAGCCATCTAGTTGATGAAACCCCTTAGCCACTAATCTGGCTTTTTACCTGTCTATACTCCCATCTGACTTCAATTTGGTCTTATAGACCCACTTACAACCCAAAATATTCATAGATGGAGTAGAAGGAACTAAAGACCAGGTTCCATTCTTTTGGAGAGCATCATATTCCTCTTGCATAGCTTGACACCAAGCTGGATTCTTAGAGGCTTGTTTATAAGTGGTGGGATCAGAAGGTATATCCAAGAGACTCACAAATGCTTGTGGTAATGGATGACACACAGTGAAATGAGAAACAAAGTCTGGTAAGTACATTGGTCTGTGCACACCCACTTTGGATCGTGTGGTCATATTATGTATAGGCTGAATAACTGGTCCAGGAGCAGAATTAGAACTACTTTCTGCAGCATCAAAATGAGATGAGCTATTTGAACCACTGGAATGATTCCCTTGAGATGAGTCTTCTTGAAGTGAATTAGGAGCAGAAGAAACACTATTCCCTTGAGAGATTTGCTGAGAAGAAGAATCACTAGATGATGGTAATACTGGACTTCTAGATGTAATAGCTGAGGTGATGATAGGAAGTACCACTTGTTTAGAAGTTTCATTTGATGTGGTTGAACTTTGATCAATAGCAAATGGAAACAAATCCTCATCAAAGACCACATGTCTTGAGAAGTATACCCTGCCTGTAGTCATATCCAAACACTTATAGCCTTTATAAATTGAGCTATATCCCAAGAATACACACTTCACAGACTTTGGGCTCAATTTGTCTGTTCTAATAGCTCCTAAGTGTGGATAGCAGGCACATCCAAACACTTTGAGCATAGAAAAATCAGAAGTATGGCCAAATAGAACTTCATAAGGAGATTTACCATCTAAAACCTTTGTTGGTAGTCTGTTTATGATGTAAGAGGCTGTATCAAAAAACTCAAACCAATATTCTTTAGGCATAGAAGACTGAAAAGCCAAAGTATTTCCCATCTCAGTAATCTGCCTATTCTTTCTCTCAGCTCTCCCATTCTGCTGAGGTGTATAGGGACAAGAACACCTCAAAGAGATTCCATTAGCATCTAAAAACTTCTTAAAATCTCCTTTAGAGAGTTCAGGAGCCCCATCTGTTTGGAATACTTTAATAGAAGCAGAAAGAAGCTTCTCAAATGTCAATTTGAATTGCTTAAAGCAATTTAGACTGTCAGACTTAAGTTTCATAGGATAAATCCAAAAATATCTGCTATAATCATCCACAAACAATATATAGTATCTTGCTCCTGAGATAGATGTAACAGGTGAAGGCCCCCAAATGTCACAGTGAATCATATGAAGTGGAGAAGGTGTGATACTAGAAGAGATCTCAAAGGGTTGAGATTTGCTCTTACCCAGCTGACATGGTTCACACACTCCTAATGACTCAGAAGAATCAAGACTAATAAGAGCTGACTTATTTAGAGATTCAAGGATACTTTTTGAAGTATGTCCAAGTCTCTTATGCCATATGCCTAAAGAACCATTGACACTTGACACATAGGCTTCTTCATGAGAGATAATAGTGTCAAATTCTATAGGATATAAGTCATTTAACATAGGACCAGCAGTTAAGATTGTCTGAGTAGCTAGGTCCTTGACATCATATCCCCATGGAAAGAACTCCACTGAACATTGATTATCCCTAGTGAACTTAGAAACAGATAAGAGATTCTTTCTCAATTCAGGTACTACCAAAGTATTTTTCAGCCAAAACTCATGAGAGTTGGACTGAATTTGTACATCTCCTGAACTAGTAATAGGAATAGATCGACCACTACCCACTAGAACAGATTGAGAACCTAAATAAGGTTAAGAAGAAGCTAGTACCTTAGCATCATTGGTCATATGGCTAGAAGCTCCTGAGTCAGCTAACCAAGCACCTCCTGATGTATAATCACTTTTCATAGAAGTAGTAAAACATTCTTCAACAATAGCTATATTACATTCTTCTTGTTTATTTTCATCAAACTTAGTATCTTTTGAAATATGTAAGCCAGCAAGTGCTTGAGGATGAGCATATTTATCAGGTTCATATCGAAATCTGCACTTATTAGCTTGATGACCCCATTTCCTACAGATTCCACATGGAATGCTCGAAAAATCAAAGTTAACTGCCTTCTGGTTATGGAGATTCTGGTTTGAATTTGTGTTAGAATATGAATTTGTGTTTGAATTTCGATTTGTGTTTGAATATACATTTGTGTTTGAATTTGAAGTTGTGTTTGAATTTGGACTGGAATTTGATCCTGAATTTTGTGTTTTAACATGAGAATCATTTGATTTTGAAGTATTTGTGTTTGAATATTGTCTTGAAGGCTGATTATGATTGAATTTTGAGCCAGACTGACTAGATCTATACGAATTTGTGTTTGAATATGAATTAGGTTTCTTACCTTGAGAGGTTCTGACATAATATGCTAGTTGATCATCTTGATCTTGGCTCAAAAGCCATTGTTCATGATGAAGGAGCTTAGATCTAAGCTCAGGAAGAGTAATATTATCTGTTCTATTATTGATTGTGATTATAAACTGATTGAATTCTTTGCCTAAGCCAGACAATATGATTCGAATCATTTCTTTATCAGAAACTCTATCTCTAACAGCAGTTAATGAATCAGCAAGAGATTTGAGTTTACGAAGATATTCACTTACAGATGCAGATCCTCTCTTTGTATTTTGAAGTTGTCGACGAAGAAGATCTTGCTTAGCCTCAAATTCTTCAGTATAAACTGTTTCTAAGTAGCTCCAAATCTCTCGAGAAGTTTGAAGACCTAAGACATCTGCTGAAATTGATTTCGAAAAAGTTGCTTTCAAGCAAGATTTAACAAAACTATCTTGTTTTCTCCAATTGATATAGTCAGGATTAGGTAAACTTCTTCCTTCTGAATCAGTGATCGAAACCTCTGGTTTACTCATAGATCCATCAACATAGCAATATAGATCATTACTAATAATAATTGCTTCAAATTGATCTTTCCAGACCAAGAAATTCGATTCATCAAGTTTATCTGAGATATAATTTGTGATATTTAGAGTTGGAGAATGAGATTTTGAGATTGATGAAGACGAATTTGACCGATCTGAGCTTTCTGACTCCATTGATGAAGCTCGAATTTGAGAAATTTTCTTAACCTAGATGCTCTGATACCATGAAAGATTTCTCATAAGATACATAGAGAGAGAAACAGGAAGAGAGAGATAGAGTAGAAAGAGTGATTTCCATTAATGAATTATGAGCTAAGAACTCATATATATATACAGTTGAAGTGTCGTTATAGAGAGAGAAAGTTGGTTGTATAACAACCTAACAAACTAACCAACACATCAAAAGATTATAAAGGCACTCTCACACACTTTCTCTTTATCTTTATTTATACAAGTGATAGTCTCTCTTACACAAATCAAGTGTCCCAATCGTTTGTGGACCATTGAAGTTTTCCTCGGGCTCTTCAAACACTATTGTCTAACAATAAATCTTCAACTGCTCCAGTTTTATATGTATTCGAGCTTAGTTATGACAAACTCCATTTGAATTTGTAAATGGGAAATACTTTAAACAAAAAGTAATTATGTATAATCAAATTTGAAATGTGGGGTTTCAAACTCCGTAGCTCTCTTCTTCGTACTAGTCGCTCTACCAGACTACCATGTGAACTACATCTCTTTAATTAGGCAATTCTCTTGATATTAATAAGATTTGAGTGTGAAAGAAAATAGTACACTGAACATATATGCCTCCTAACAGATTGATGGGTCGCACGCTGACATACACGTTTCGGGCTTGTGTGTTAGTAACTCAAAATCGATGGCTTAATGAGATTTCGCTCCGCTCATTAAATTATGTGGTTAATGAGATTTGTGAATAGGTAGCTCTTGTTTGGCGAAGAATCAATGGAAAAGTGGCATCAGATAATATCCAGGTGAAATACATGAAGGAAATATTAACTTATAAGCTTCCTTTATCTTTCTTTGTATTGAACCTATATTGTTGGTAAAGGGTAGTTGCAAAGTGTAGATGACCAGCAGATGGCGGTGGTTGGTCGGACCTCCAGTAGGTGGGCACTCCCTTCTCAGGCAACTACATCTAATTAGATTTCCCCATTGGCAATTACAAGGTTCCATCTTGAGCTTCTTTCTTCGACCCTTGTCAGACGAGCACAATCTGCCCTTTAATTTTTCTTCTTGGGCTCAAGACTCTTTAGCTTACTGAATGGTAGTGAACAATGCTGCTACTTGCTAGCATAGAGGGACTGACCTGTCAAAAAAATCGCTCCCTGCTACTTAGGAAAATTATTTGGGAAATTTTAAAAGGCCCCCCGTTTTAGTTAAAAGGCCTCCCTGCTAAAAGCGCCCCTCATTATAACCCATTTGGTTATAGGGCCCCCTCTACAAAAGAGCACCTCCTTCATCAATATTTGACCTAACGGCAAAGTTAACGCCGTTAGGTCAAACTTAACCCAAGACCGGTGATGTTGATCACGCCACATCATCATCTTCTCCGGCCGGCGACCTTCAAATTTTTTTTTTTTTTTTTAAACTCTCTCTCTCTACAGATCTAGAGAGAGCAGATCCATTGAAGGTCTGCGAACAGACCTTCAAAAGGTCTGTTCGCAGACCTCTAATGGGTCTGCGAACAGACCTTCAAAGGGTCTGTTCGCAGACCTTCAATGGATCTGTTTGCAGACCCATTGGAGGTCTGTGAACAGACATAGATCTGCTCTCTCTCTTTCTCTCTAGATCTGTAGAGAGAGAGAGTTTAAAAAAAAAAAAAAATTGTTTTTAGGGAGAGAGAGAATTAAAAAAAATATATTTGAAGGTCGCCGGCCGGCGACCCTGCCGGAGAAGATGATGATGTGGCGTGGTCAAATGATGTGGCAGAGAGAGAAAATGAGATGGAGGAGAGAAAATGTGGGTGAAATACACCTTTAAAGGGTGTTTTTTTCACCCATTCAAAGAGGGGGACCCTTTAACCAAGCTTAGTCAAAGGTGTTTTACTAAGTCAACGAAACCATGGGGAGGCCTTTTAACAAAAACGGGGAGGCCTTTTAAAATCTCCCAAATTATTTTCTCCTGTAAAGAACATATTACACTCTTATCGAGTAAACGGGAGATGTAAAATTAACTATCTTTTTATGGTTAATTACCACGTGTTACAACCTTTATATGTATATATTATCTGAAGGCTTTGGCTGATAAGTTTATGGAAGTAATTAATTAGAAAGTGATCGAAATTGCGGATGTTAGAATCACGCGAAATGCGGATAGTTGATGTAAGACGGTGCCATAATCAAAGGCAAAACCAGAATTTTTACTAGGTGGTGACAGAGTGATGAAAGAAAATTACTGTGAGATGTTTAAACCAACACGCCTAATGATTTATCAACTTTTTTTTTTTGTTGAACTATCAACTTGGAGTAAAGAAAATTGAAAAAGATTGAGTGTGGGTTATTCATTCAGAACTTTTATTAGAAATTTAGAGTTTTTAAGAATTCTAAAGTTTACCGTTAATTTTAGGCCGCGACTTTGGGGAATAAAAGAAAATCTCGGGGGAATAAAGTTTTAGTCGAACAATATCTGATTTGGGCACATATTTTGTTTTTAGTCCAAAAATTGATTTAGTCAGACATTGATCCCTAATCTTCATCTTCTTTCTTCCCTCTCTTAGTTTTTTTTTCTCTCCCTAGTTCTCTTAGTTTACTATCTAAACCATGATCATATCTATGATGTTGGATTTCTCTTAGTTTTTTTCCCTCTCTTAGTTTGTTTTCTCTAGTTCTCTCTTAGTTTTTTTCTCTCTCTAGTTCTCTTAGGGTTACCTATGCTACTTTCTCTAAACCATGATCATATCTTTGATGTCGGATTTCTTCGGCTAACTTAGATGTGAAGTTTTCATTAAAAAGATTTAGGGATTTTTTTTTCTCTCTCTAGAAAGCTGGACCAAGTTATGAAGAAGAAAGTTAGGGATAAAGGATGATGGGATTTATAATGAAGTATAATTGTAAAAAAGAGAAGGTAACATTTAGTGAAAGAAAAGAAGAGAGGAGAGAAAAGAGGTGGCAATGGTGGTGGTGGGAAATTGTGGTGGTGAAGGTGATAGAGAAGATGAAGATTAGGAGGTAATATTTGATCAAGTAAATTTTTGCACTAAAATAAAATATTCCTCTGGGAATGAACAAAAAACATGAATTCCCTAGAGAATTTATTCCCCGGAGATTATTCTTTATTCCGCAAAGCCGCGGCCTAATTTTAAGAACTTTGAAATTCATTATTATTGGTTCAGAATATTTTTAAAAGCTTTAAAATTCAGCGTTACTGTTTAGGATTTTTTAAGAACCTTTGAGTGACGTATTATTCTTTGGGTGTGTTTGATATCTCTTATTTCCATGGAAATAAAAGAATTTCTATGGAAATAAGTATTTCCACCGTTTGATACGAAGTATAATTCCATGGCCAGCGCTTTGGGGAAAGCAAAATAATTTTCGGGGTGTGAAGATTTGGTAAAAAAATTGGTCAATTTTGTTTGACTATTTTATTTAAGGGGAAAGCAAAATAGCTTCTCCACCTCAGCTCTCTCTCTCTCTCTCCACCTCATCTTCTCTCTCCCCACCACTCTCTCTTCTCCGACAGGTCGCCGGCCGGAAAATTTTCCGGACGGCGATCATTAAAAAAAAAATCACTCTCTCTCCCTCCTCTCTCTCTCTAAAAAACTTTTTCATTTTTTTTTTTTTGCTTCTTCTCTCTCTCTCTTGAACAAATCTAGAGAGAGAGAGGACCTTCAACAGCCTCTCTCTCTAGATTTGTTCTAGAGAGAGAGAAGAAGAAGAAAAAAAAAAAATTTTAGAGAGAGAGAGGAGGGAGATAAAGTGAAAATACTTTCTTTTTTTAATGGTCGCCGGCCGGAAAATTTTCCGGCCGGCGAGCTTGTGGGAGAAGAGAGAGTGAGGTGAGGTGGAGAGAGAGTGAGGTGAGGTGGAGTGTTTTTTTTTATTTCCCCTTAAAATTTATTTCCCCAGAAAATTTCTAAAATTTTACATATTCCCTTTAAAATTTCACACCCCGGAAACTATTTAGCTTTCCCCAAAGCGCTGGCCTAATTCCATGGCTTTAATTCCCTAGGGAATCTATTTCCATGAAATAGTCCACTTTTAATTCCTTGCTCCCCCCTCGGAATTAATTTCCATGGAAAATCAAAATCAAAATAAAAATATTTTAATGTATTCGGATACTTGAAACCTAATATTTATCTCCATATATGTTCAAAATGACATTTTTACCCATAATATTTAGCAGAATAAACTTTTACTTATACATTGAGCAAATGACATTTTTGTCCTTCGTACCAAATGACATGTTTACAAAGTTGTCAAAATGACATTTTGACTTTATATAACCAAATTTACATTTTTACCCTTTTATAATATCAAATTGACATTTTACCCTTATGTTGTCAAAATGACATTTTACCCTTAATAATATCAAAATGACATTTTTAACCTTATGTGATCTTAATGACATTCTTACCCTTATCTTGTAAAAATGGCATGTCCGCACTTTTATATTAAAATGACAATTTTACCCTTTTATATTAGTAAAACCTCTTTTTTATCTATACGCTGTCATTTTGAAAACACAAGAGTAAAAGTGTAATTTTGACAGCATAAGGATGAAAATGTAATTTTGGCAACATAATAGTAAAAATGTCATTTTGAGTACATAAAGAGTGAATAAAAATTCTTCATTGAATATTATATTCGTAGAAGTTAGTTGTCAACCAAATAACAGAATTCGTAATTCTGCAGAATAACAAATGACTACCAAACGAAAGAACTCTTATTTCCATGGAATAGATTCCGTGGAAGACTTTCCATGGAACTCTTTTATTTCCATGGAATTATTTCCCTGATATCAAACACAACCTTTGTTTTTTAATCATAAATCTAGATTTTTTAGCCTAAAATCGAACCCCATAAATTTTTGAGAATTTTCTAAGATTATTTTACTCTCAGTTTTGCCCGTTTGAAAGTCTCACCTGTTTGGATGGAACTCAGAAATTCTAAAATATGTGTACTAGGGTGTATATAACAAATTCTTGAGGTTAGAAGAAACTATCTAACGCTCTCTTTCTGTCACGTCCTTCTCCCACTCTCAAGAAAAAAAGTTGCAGTTGAAGAATCCAATTTCAAACTCCAAAATTTCTTTATCTATATCCATTATTCTCTCTCTGTTAGAATTTGAAGCAGAAAGAGAAAAGTAAAAGATGAAAATTGATTTCATTCATTGAGTTTGATCCAATTTACATTGAGATATATATAGAGTATCTGAAGAGAGAGAGAAACAGAAAAGGTTGTTAGTTGTGATAAAACTAACAATTTGGTTTCATAACTAACTTTTAGTCTTAACTAACTTTCTAACAACTAACTTCTTTTATAACTAACCTACTCTAACTAAGCTCGATTATATACATCTAATTAACTTAATCATCTAATTAGATGTTGATTCACTTTCCTTAACAGCCCCCTGCAAACTCAACATGGGTGGAGAGACGTTGAGTTTGGATCGAAGAGAGCAAAATCGAGAAATAGAGAGAGGTTTGGTGAGAATGTCAGCCACTTGATCATGAGTCGAAATATGTCTAACATGAAGCTTTTGTTGTTTAACCATATCTCGAACAAAGTGGTAGGCAATCTTTACATGCTTCATGCGACAATGGAAGATGGGATTAGCTGTCAAGTAAGTAGCTCCCAGATTATCACACCATAAAATTGGGGATGAATTCGATTGAATTTATAATTCAGAGAAGAGAGACTGAATCCAAAGAAGTTCAGAAGTGGCATCTGCTAGGGCCTTATACTCAGCTTCTGTGCTTGAACGAGCCACTGTGCCTTGCTTTTTAGAACACCAAGATATAAGATTAGAACCCATAAAAATTAAGATTCCTCTAGTAGACTTCCTATCATCTGGGCAACCAGCCCAATCTGCATCAGAATAGGCTTGAAGATCACAATCAGAGAACCCATTTAGAGTGAGAGAAGACTTATGAATATTGAAAGTGTAATCAATAGTGTGTTTGAGATATCTGAGGATGCGTTTGACTGCACACCAATGATCATCAGTAGGGAGTTTGAGAAATTGACAAACTTTGTTCACAGCAAAAGAAATATCTGGTCGTGTAATGGTAGCATATTGAAGAGCACCAACAGTGCTTCTATATAAGGTGATATCAGAATCACTTAAGGGTTCACCCTCATCTTTTCTAAGTGTAGCAGAAGTAGCCATAGGTGTGGAAACAGGCTTAGCCTCATGCATCTTAGTTTTGAGAAGAAGATTAAAAATGTATTGCTTTTGAGAGAGAAGCAGACCATCTGTAGTGGAAGAAACTTCAATACCAAGAAAATAATTGAGAGTACCCAGATCAGTAATAGCAAATTCTTGAGAGAGAGTAGCAATGATGGACTGAACCAGAGAAGAATCACTACCAGTGATGATTATATCATCAACATAGATTAGTATATAGATGATTGAAGAGGAAGTAATGCTATAAAACAGAGATATATCAGTCCGAGAGGCTAGAAAACCTATGCTTAAGAGGAATGTGCTCAATCTATCAAACCAAGCTCTAGGAGCTTGCTTGAGACCATAAAGAGATCTCTGGAGCTTACAAACATGGGTTGGATTATCTGAATCAATAAAGCCTGGAGGCTGGCTCATGAAAACCTCTTCTTTGAGAAAACCATTAAGAAAAGCATTCTTAATATCAAGTTGCCTAAGAACCCAACCCTTTGAGACAGCAAGAGAGAATATAATTCGAATAGAGACAGGCTTAATAACTGGACTAAAGGTCTCTTCATAATCAAAGCCTTCAACTTGATTGAATCCTTTAGCCACCAATCGTGCCTTGTATCTAGAAATGGAGCCATCAACATTTTTCTTAATACGAAAAACCCATTACAACCAATAACATTCATATTTGGAGAATAGGGGATTAAATCCCAAGTACCATTTTGAATTAGAGCATTGATCTCCTCAGACATAGCAAGTCTCCACTTTGAATCTTTAGAAGCTTGAAGAAAAGTAGATGGAGTGGGATCAGAAGTAGAAAGAGAAGTAGTATATACTTTGGGTTTTCGAATTCCCACTTTGGCTCTGGTTGTCATAGGATGAGAGTTAAAAAACAGAAGAAGGGACAATTGAAGAAGAATGAGGAACAATGGAAGAAGGAGGAGGAACAATGGGAGAAGGAGGAGGAACAATGGAAGAAGGAGGAGAAACAATGGAAGAAGGAGGAGGAACAATGGAAGAGGGAGGAGGCTCAGAAGGAATGGATGGAAGAGAAGGAGGAGTAGAAGAGGGAAAGGAAGGAATAGGAGGAGGAGAGAAAGGCATAGGAGCAGAAGAAGAGGTGGTAGGAATAGAAGAAGCTAAAGAAGGGAAATTGGACTCATCAAAGACAACATTAGAAGAGATGATAATCTGATTATTGTGAGGATTGAGACACCTATATCCTTTGTGTTTAGGACTGTAGCCAAGAAAGATATGTAATGAGCTTCTGAAATCAAGTTTTTGGTTGTGATAAGGTCTGAGATAAGGATAACAAGCACACCCAAAGATTTTAAGATAATGATAGTCAGGTTTGATATGGAATAAGGCTTCTAGAGGAGAATTGTTATTAAGGATGGGAGTTGGGAGTCGATTAATGAGATAGACAGCAGTATCAAATGCAAAATCCCAAAAAGATAATGGAAGATTAGCATGAGCTAATAAGGCCAGACCAGTTTCAACAATGTGTCTGTGCTTCCTTTCGATCATGCCATTTTGAGCATGATCATGAGGACATGAAATTCGATGGCCAATACCATTTGCTTCAAGATATTTGGATACGTTTCGAAACTCACCACCCCAATCAGATTGCAAACATTTGATTTTAAGAGAGAATAATGTCTCAACATGTGATTTGAAAAGAAGAAATGTGATGTAGATTGTTGAGGAAGCGTAAAAGTAATGGAATCCACCATTGTTAATAAACTAAACTAACGAAATAAAACTGATAAAATCACGATAAACAATAAACTTGATTAATAACTTGAATAATAATAAACTTGGTTGATAATATTCTCTGATCTGATTAACAAAGACAGACTGGACTTCTCTTATATAGAGATTGTACTTTCCTAGATAGACTCGAATAAAGAAATAAGAAGATAACTACTAAGGAAACTTTCCTAGATTGCTTGGACTCTAAACATGGAAACCCTAAATACAAAAATCTGGAAACTACGTTAATGTAGCAACCTGGCCGTTAGGCCCACTAATCTCTTGGCCGAAGGGCCCATTAAGGAGATGGCCTCCATCATACTCCCCGTCCGAGAACGAACTTGCCCTCAAGTGAGACTTAACAATGCGAACCTTAATTCCCACTTTGCACGAAAGTTGGCGAAAATCTGAAGAAGACAATGATGGACCAAATCACTGACATAAATCTCATATTTCAAAGAATCTCGCAAAAACAAATGTAGGAAAGAAACTTCTAACAAATTGCGACATCTCCCGTCGTCTTTTAGTTTGATAAAGAAGACCACGAACACCACATAATTCACTATGGAAAAATTAACTATGAATTTCATCATCCACTTCATCACTTTCTCTGTTTCGTCCTTCTCAATAATAACTTGAATTATCTTCCCTCGTTCATCTTCGTGAAGTTTATAAATTCTAAGAAACCTAATATCAAACAGGTGATGGGCATCAACTTCTACACCTATGTTCATTGTTTCTTTGAGAAAAGAGACTCCTACAAGAGGGAGCATGAACTTCTTGGTATTAATGTCTCGTGAAGGAAAATCACTTTCGTCTTCTTCCTCGGTCATTGATAGAATTTTGATCTGTTTGTCAAGAACTTCTTCAATATCATCGATCCCGGGGACCAAAGTACCGTTGGAGAACTGTCTACTTGATTCAATCATTGTTTCAGCATATGAGAAATATTCATCCAAGGGTAGAAAAACATACCTGAAGATACTTTTCAATGTCGTCCAATCGTCTATGAATTTTTTTCCTTCGTCAATGAGTCTCCATTGCATTGCATTGAATTGTTCATAGATTCTTTCGGACATATGTTGTTCCACGACAAAAACCTTATCTTCGACATGTACATCTTGATTTATGAACCAATCCTCCATCTGTTGAATCCAAAAATCTATATGGTATTGACCGTCGAAGAAAGGAATTTTGGAAACGTTATTAATTTTTTCTTGATCTTTTCGATCAACGTAGAATTGTTTAGAATCTCGAAAGGGATCCCAACCTAAACGTGGAGAAAATTTCCAGCATTCAAGGAGAGATGTATCCATGAAAAAAAATTCATCTGTTCCCAGATTCTTCAAGCTCTGAATACCAGCTGATGTAGATTTTTGCGGAATCGTAAAAGTAATGGAATTGATGCAGGCGCATAACGCGTGGGCCCACGTTCACGCGTGCCCACGACCCGGTCGGCTACATTAGTGGTCATAGTTAGTTTAGGATTAGGAAATTATCTTATGTTGGTATTTCTATTATTTAGAAGTTTCTATGTTTTAAGTATCTTTAATATTTAGGAATCCTAGTTTGAGTCTATCTAGGAAAGTCTATTATCTTATAAAAGGAGGTCTAGTCTATTTTGATATTTACATTGAAGAGAAAAACCATTGAAGTTAATACAGTTTTAGTTTATTTACAGTTTTCTTTACCGTTCTTCGTTTATTTTCTTATACTTATTTTAATTCCGCTGCGTCTACATCATGTGGTATTCAGAGCCACCAAAATTTTGGGCTAATGATTCTGGAAAAAAATTTCCAGACCAGTTAAATCCATATCAATCGTATTCTATTCGTCAAGATGATTATATTCAATCAGATTATACTCATCAAGAGATAACGAATCAATGCTCATGTTCATCATGTTTATATGTGAATAACGACTCGTACAATTATCATTGGAATCCGGGAGAAATCGCACGAGAAAATCCTCCACAACCGTCTCCTCGTCAATACCAACCGGCACCACCTCCGTACTCTAATCATTCACCACCGTATTCATCATCACCGTCACCAACTCCACCATTGTCTTATACAACTTCACATCCATATTACTCCTATACAACACCTCCGTCCTCATATACACCACCACAGTACTCACCACCATACTCACCATCACCTCCATCTTCTTATACACCACCTCCGTACTCTTATACACCACCTCCGTCCTCGTATACACCACCACCGTACTCACCACCGTATTCACCATATTCACCGTCCTCGTATTCACCATCACTTCCATCTTCTTATGCCCCACCACCGATGGAGCAACAACCACCACAACAAGCTCAACCTTACATGATGACTCAACAACAACATTCATATCAAGCCTCTCAACCAACTAGTGCCGATGAGATTCGAACTCTTTGGATCGGTAATCTGCAATCTTGGATGGAAGAGAGTTATATTCATGGTTATTTTGCTCATACTAGAGAGGTTGTTAATGTGAAAGTAATTCGTAATAAGCAAACGGGTCAATCTGATTGTTATGGTTTTGTTGAGTTTGTAAGTCATGCTGCAGCAGAAAGAATTTTACAGTCTCATGATGGGTCATTGATGCCTAATGTTGAGCATAATTTTAGAATGAATTGGGCTTTTTTTGGTTCGGGAGAGAGACGTCAAGATAGCAGTGCTGATTTCACAATTTTTGTAGGGGATTTGCCTTCTGATGTTACTGATTATACTTTACAAGAAACTTTTAAGAGTCACTATACTTCTGTTAAGGGTGCAACAGTTGTTACTGATAGGACAACTAGACAATCGAAAGAATATGATAATTCTGACTATAAGTTCACTGAAGCAAATCGGCAACCACTAAACTTAGAAAAACAACTTGAATTCATCGATATTCAAGAAGAACACGTTAAAGATGAACAAAAGAAATATAAGTCAGAAGACGAAGAACACAGGAAAAAAGTTGAATCAAGGAATGTTCTTTTGAATTATACTTATAACATGAGGAATACAATTAAGGATGAGAAGATTGGTTTTAAACTTGGAGCAGATAATAAGAAGGAATTTGAAGCTACCATTGAAGAAGCAATTCAGTGGTTGGATTATAATCAGTTAATGGAAGCCGATGAATTTGATAATACGATGACAAAGATTTATTTAGAAAACGATATTTGGCGAGGGCTTATTACAAACTATGTTGGTGAAATCCTTAGTGAATACAAAATCGACCCTAAGCTTCCATACATAGATTTGTCAACTTTGGTTCGTCGACAGTATGATGTATTCACTCGGAGCTTTCATAAGTTGACATATTATGATAGAATTTTATTCTATAAACTTCATGAAGATGAACGTGGGAAGGAAGATTTAGAATGTCATAACAGCACTACACGTTTCAACCTCGATGACTTAATTGAAGTTGGTTACGTTTCTACTTTGGTTCTTGACGAGAAATTTTGGAAATTAGCTACAATTACTCTTACTTTTGATTTGCTCGTATTACATATCACTTTCTTGCAAATTATTAAGTGGTTACGTCTACTGTGGGAAGATGGCGAGATGATTGTTCTTGATTCCCTAACGTTAATATTGCGAGAATCAGTGACATATGAGATTGGGATTAAAGTTGGCGATTTCTGGCAAATTGGTATCCTTCAGATTCAATGCAAAATTCGTTCAAAGTGGGAATTACGGATCGCCATGCCAGAATTCAACGTATACGGGTGGATCATATTGTTTTCTTCATCAAAACGGTTCGGGACGAACCATCTGGGGAAAGGGGAGCTGATGCAGGCGCATAACGCGTGGGCCCACGTTCACGCGTGCCCACGACCCGGTCGGCTACATTAGTGGTCATAGTTAGTTTAGGATTAGGAAATTATCTTATGTTGGTATTTCTATTATTTAGAAGTTTCTATGTTTTAAGTATCTTTAATATTTAGGAATCCTAGTTTGAGTCTATCTAGGAAAGTCTATTATCTTATAAAAGGAGGTTTACATTGAAGAGAAAAACCATTGAAGTTAATACAGTTTTAGTTTATTTACAATTTTCTTTACCGTTCTTCGTTTATTTTCTTATTCTTATTTTAATTCCGCTGCGTCTACATCAGGAATCCACCATTGTTAATAAACTAAACTAACGAAATAAAACTGATAAAATCACGATAAACAATAAACTTGATTAATAACTTGAATAATAATAAACTTGGTTGATAATATTTTCACCGGGACTGTGAGCGCCAAATTTTGGGCGGCCTTTTTTTCAGTTTTACTCCGTATTTTTTAGTCCCCAAAAGACATCTATTGGTCTGTATTGTATATTTAATAGGGACAACCATAAAAAAACGGTCCCTATTGCAAATATATTAGGGACACACGTAATAATGTCTGTCCTTATTGGCCCTTTTTTTTGTAGTGTTCTCTTATATAAAGATTGTACTTTCCTAGATAGACTCGAATAAAGAAAGAAGATAACTACTAAGGAAACTTTCCTAGATTGCTTGGACTCTAAACATGGAAATCCTAAATACAAAAATCTGGAAACTACGTTAATGTAGCAACCTGGCCGTTAGGTCCACTAATCTCTTGGCCGAAGGGCCCATTAAGGAGATGGCCTCCATCAAAATGTGGAGTAAACATCTGACTTATGTAAAATTGGAAAAATCCAAGTATATCTGGTAAAAGTGTCTAAAAAGGTAACATAATATCTATATCCATTGAAAGAAGTAGATGAGGCAGGTCCCCATACATCATAGTGTATTAATTCTAATGGAGAGGATACAGAAGATACACTTGACTTATGAGAAAGAGAATGGCTCTTAGCCATTTGACAAGAATCGCAAATAAATGGAACAAGAGAGGAGAAAGGTAGATTATTTGTCTGAATGATGTGTTTCATTGTTCGAAAGGCAGGGTGTCCCAATCTTGAGTGCCAATCAGAAGATAATGAAGTAGAAAACACAGAGCTTTGAGCATTAGAAGGAAGAGCTTGGAGTTGAACAGTGTATAGACCATCCTCACATGGACCATGAAGAAGCTCCTTGTTAGTTTGTAGGTCCTTGATATTGAAAAAGTCAGGAAAGAATTGAAAATAACAATTATTGTCTTTAGCAAACTTATGAACAGATAAGAGGTTCTTAGTAATAGAAGGAACATGTAAAATATTATGAAGGAAAAAGGAATTTGAATCAAAAGAGGCAATAATAGAACCAGTATGAGAGATAGACAAACCTGTGCCATTACCAATTTTAACATGACCTTTGCCTTCGAATTCTGATTGAACTCCTCGATTGGTCATATCTGATGTAACATGATGAGTAGCTCCTGAATCAGGATTCCAAGTAGTTGAGGAAGAATGTGGTGGAGCAGATGAATAAGTATTGTGAATCTTAGGGAAATATGTCTCATTATCTGTGAAATGATGAGAGTCAACTGGCTGAGACATAGAAGAGTAATCAAAATCAGAATATGGATAATAATGATGATAATCCGAAGAGTAATCAGGAAGATAGGTATTAGGATCTTCAAATTCAGTAAGATATGATTGATTTTCAGTAGAAGTAGTGGATGACTTGGGTTGAAATTCAGGATTAAGAGAAGGATGATCAGTAGGATGATTTCGGATGAACTTATCAGGGCAAATTGAAGATCCATCAAAAATTTGAAGAACATCATAAGAACGTAAAAGAGGAAGAAATTGAGATTTCCAAAAAATGTAATTAGTAGATGTCAATTTGTTGGAAACATATTGATTAACAGTAGAAGGAGATGGAAGATGGAAGGAAGAAGAAGATGATGAATAATTTGGAGAAGAAGAAGAAGAACCATTCGCCATTAAAGTAAATTTGAAGAATAATCAAAAAAGAAGAACAATCTGAAAAAGGAAAAAGAAGAAGATCAAGCTTGAATTTCGAAAAAAAAGAAGGAAATCGAAGAAGGCTCTGATACCATGTTAGAATTTGAAGCAGAAAGAGAAAAGTAAAAGATGAAAATTGATTTCATTCATTGAGTTTGATCCAATTTACATTGAGATATATATAGAGAATCTGAAGAGAGAGAGAAACAGAAAAGGTTGTTAGTTGTTATGAAACTAACAATTTGGTTTCATAACTAACTTTTAGTCTTAACTAACTTTCTAACAACTAACTTCTTTTATAACTAACCTACTCTAACTAAGCTCGATTATATACATCTAATTAACTTAATCATCTAATTAGATGTTGATTCACTTTCCTTAACACTCTCCAAAATCGAGTTCAACTCCCGATTTGTACCAGCCACACCTATTCACCAACACTTGATATTTGCTTTTTTTAAGTCTAACATGGTGCGTTTTGTTCGAGCACAAAATTTTTGTTCCTTTGTTGGTTTATTTGTTGAAAAAGAGTCAGTCTCACGTAAAAGAGGGATAAAGATGATACCATAGAGGAAAAGTTATAAAAGCAAGCTCCAAGGAAACATTTTCTCAGAACTTCAAGTATGGATCAACTAAACCCTGTAAAGAAAAAATTGGTTACAACTCAAAGTAAAATACTTTGTTTGTTTATATTAGGGTAATATTCTTACTAATTATAACAATGTGGGTGGTATCTTTTATTAATTAAATAACCCGTTTTCTAACTGGTTAGTGTGGTCATGGCGAGTTAGGAATGACCCGGATCGTGGCAGGTCGTGCTTTCGTTTCTAACGGGGCATGGTTGACGTGTTTGGGACTTTAAATCTCAGACCCTCCATGATCCAGTTGACCGTGACAGGTCGTGTCGTGTTGCCTTATAAACGAGTGATGTCAGTCTGTTTCTGACGACATTGTTTGTTGGCCACCACTATATGATATATTCATGCCCTATAATGTAATGACTCTTGGAGTCTAACGTAAAGTGACAAAAAATAAAAATAAGAAATAAAATAGTAAGAAATAAAATAACCTCTCTCTCTCTCCCAAAACTTTCTCTCTCTCTATCCCGTAACTTCCTCTCTCTCTCTCTGAGTTCGTGATCTTCAAGTTTTTCTGGCAAAGGGGGATCCCTATACCGGGATTTCCTCTTTGTTTGTATATTATCTATTAGATCTAATATTATCATGTTGGAGTAGAACAAAGAGATAGAGACGAGGATGGTGGTATAGGTAACGGTTCCCCCGACGTTGATCGATCATCTCTTTCTCCTTGACAAGAGAAACCAATCCTCCATGTGGCTGACTATAGATAGGAAGTTTTCAGTAAGGAGTGTGAGAGAGACGGTTGTGGTGCGATCCGGCGTGATTTTGTCGGCCTTCATCACTTACCCCGACTAGTTTCTTCATCATCAATCTCCATAACAGTAACAGGATTCTTCTCGGCTTAAAGATGATGGATCCATCATAACAATTTCATTGTCGGCGTGTCCGTCATCAGAGAAAGGAGAAATTTGTGTCAGGACTTGATGGTCTGAGACTCATAAAGATCTTTGAATGATGATGGTCATGGTTGTGCATTTTTTTGAGAGGGACTAAGAGAACTTGCCTCAGAGTATCAATTTCATTGATCACGAACTTACGGCATCTGACTCTCAAACCATTTAATGTGTTGGATTGTATTCCTTCGTATGAATGAAATTCTAGTTTAACTCAAAAAAGAAATAGTGACAAAAAAAAAAAGATTTCTTGTTAATATGTTTTTTTTAATCTTAATAAGAAAACTTGGTGACTTACGAGAGAAAGAGGAATAAGAGATGGTGGTGGTGGTGGTGGTGGTGGGAAGTAAGAAGTCCCTTTGCCATCTGGCCATCTGCAAAGAATTCTCCACGTGAAACCACATAAATAAATGAATGATCTTTGAGTACGAAAAAGAGATTTGGATGTGGAAAGAGAAGAGATGGGTAGTTAGAGGAAAATTATGATGGTAGTTGGGTGGCCAAGAAAGAAATAAAGACATGCAGTAAATGTTTTTGGAAGGTAATGGTACACAGAGAAAAAAAAAATCGACCTGTAAAATTGACTAACATATAATTCAAACGAATACCATCTCAGAGGATGATCATCTTTAAAGGGTTTGTTTCACTGAGTTAGTCATCTTTATAAATCCTTTAGACACGCGCTGAATTGACCGTGATCGAGTGTTTTGGCCGGAATCACGGATCTAGAATGAAAGTTATCTAGATTGGCACATGATTAGCTTTGAAATTCCCACTCAATTTGTAGTGCATTTAAGCCATATTTGTGGCACTATATAAGAATGCATTGTCTTGCTATCTTGTTTTATTTTATTTTATTTGGATATCTGGGTTGAAATGGATTTTATTCATACATTATTTGATTGACTCTTTGATTAGAAAATTTTGAAAATCAACTCACTCTTCTATACTAAATTTTAGAATGTGGTTTATGTAATAATACATAGTCTTAAAGGGTTATCATCTCAATTATATACCATGTGTCAATATTATTGGTTACTCTCGGTTTCTGTTATTATATTATAACACGTTCTTTTATCAACTCATCGATTGTCGTTCTCTCTCATCGATCGTTGTTCTCTCTCTCATCTCTATATAAGGGCAGTAAGAGAGTTGAGTGTAGCAGCAAAAATGAGGTTTTCATATCTGTTTTTAATCTTGAGTTTGATAAACTCCTTGGTAGGAGTTTCTCTAGGAGATGGAGAATGTGGAAGTGGAGCAGGAGGTGCTCTCTGTCCAGGCGATCTCTGTTGCAGTAATTGGGGTTATTGTGGCAGCGGTTCTCTCTACTGCGATGAGGGTAACTGTCAAAGCCAATGTCATCCCACTGTTCCATCCCCACCACCTCCTCCTCCATCTCCACCTCCTCCTCCCTCCCCACCAACTCCTCCACCACCACCTAGTGGAGGCGATGATTTAACCTCTCTTATCAGTCGGTCACTTTTCGAAGAAATATTCAAGTATAGGAGTGATCCTGCCTGTCAAGGGAGTTTCTACACTTATGATGCTTTTATTGAGGCCTCAAAATCTTTTACCAATTTTTCTGCCATAGGGGATATCGATACACGAAAGCGAGAGGTTGCAGCTTTTTTAGCTCAAACTTCTCATGAAACTACCGGTATGTAATATGAACTGCATCCATCAGAACTCAATTTTTTTTTATACTTAATTCTCCAGCTAATATTAATTCATGTGGTACAGGGGGATCAGGTTGGGATGCTCCTGGTGGGTCGTATGCATGGGGTTATTGTTTTGTCACAGAACGATTCCCAGGAAGTATTTACTGCGATCCGTCTAGTCAAGATCGGTGGCCATGTGCCTCCGGTAAAACATATATTGGTCGAGGACCCATCCAACTATCCTGGTAAAGAAACTCTTCATATATAGTTTGTCATCTTCATGCTATAATTTTTTAATTTTAATGGTTAAAAATTTAGCAAAACTATATTACGACACCATTTGTCCGTATTTGAAATGGTCCCTTGCTCTTAGGAATCTCTTTACTGAACCATGGGAATATTATTGAGATCTAATCATTCTCGAACGAGATAGAAAGGTAGAGAAAAGACAAAGAAAATGAACAGAGAACGCTGATAAAGGACAGAGTGTCAGTATAATCGACACATTTGTTGTGGAATGGGCCGGCTGTCTCATAATATGTGTGAAGAAAAATCTCTCCCGTTGACATAGTTTATGAGGTGAAACCCTGAAAGAGGCCCGAGATCGCCCAATACTTACAATCCCACCAGCGAGACAGACAATCTTCTTTTTCCCTCTTGTTTGTACAAGATGTTAGGGATGTAAAAATGAATATTTGGGTGAGATTTTCTTGTCATGTAAGAACCAGGGTCCCCTTATACCTGCCCATGATTTCTTTCAGGAACTTCAACTATGGACAAGCTGGAGACGCCTTAAACTTAAATCTCCTAAACAACCCAGATTCGGTAGCCCAAGACCCAGTCATTTCCTTCAAAACAGCATTCTGGTTCTGGATGACTACTCAAGACCCAAAACCATCTTGCCATGATGTAATCACTGGACAATGGATTCCCTCGATAGGCGACATTGCTGCCGGACGATTCCCAGGTTACGGAGTCACTACCAACATAATCAACGGCGGAATCGAATGCAACAAAGGTGAAAATGACTATGTCAAGGATAGGATTGGGTTCTACTTGAGATATTGTGAATTACTTGGTGTGAGCCCTGGTGACCATCTTGATTGTTATCGTCAAAGGCCTTTCAATTCTGGCTTCCAAAATGTTGCTTCATATTAGTCTAGAAATCTAAACTTCAAAATCTTGTCATGCTTCTATCTTTTTCTACTTGAAACTGCTTATAAATAATGGAGCGTGACAAAAAGTAGTACTTTAATATGTCTCTTTGATGATTATTTTCGCTTGTTGGTTCTTTCACTGGACCATGTATAGATAAATCTGTGTTTGTCTTTGGACTAACGAAACTGCTGAATACGAATTAAATATTTTCTCAAAGAAAAAGAAGTAAATTCATGTTTGACCTCTTAGTTTACGACCAACTTATTGCTTGGCTTCATGTCTTTTACAAAATGTGAGTTCGGCTCCCTTTGTTCGTTACATTAATCTACAGTTTGGCGCCTATATAGTTTACTCTGAAGAGTCATGTTGTGTCAAGTGTCAGCCATGTTCACCTTATCCTGTTAACTTGTTACTGTATTTGGCTCAAATTTATTTAATATCTAAGTCTCTATTGTTCAACTTAACAATACATATATTGAAGAAGAATTTTTTTTTATTAAAATCGACATATAGTAATAAAGATATAAAAACAATGAGAAAACGACTAACATTCTGGGCTTCTGACATTCAAAATGCATCCAAATCTTTGAGATGCATTTGGAATGGGAAATTTTTTTTATAGACGCCATTTTTAAGAGCAGTGATTGGATGACTCGAGCTCATATGAGAATTAGATGCTGCTCCCGTCAAATCTTTTCCCACCAAAAAGAGGACAGCTATCATCCCTTAATTTTCTCCAAGTTTTAAGGCTATTATATATAACCCATTAAAAATCAAGTATTCACAGGATTGCCACCAATACAGATGAAACTTCAAATTTTTCTTACCAAAATGAATTATCCATCTACTTTCTCACTAATTTTCATTTGTCATTGCTTTAATCATTTACTCTTTGACTTTTGAGTTCAAACTTTTACTACTCATTTATTTTCCTCTTCTTTAAATTTTTATCTAATAGGATTTAGGAATCTTAGGGCATACCTTCAGTTGTCATGTAAACCTGAAAATCAGAAAATGTCCCAAGAAAAAGGGAGGAATCCATGATTATTTCATGTAATCATCTTCGGTTTTAACATGTCTCAAGGTTGAGTTGTGTATATTTGATACGGGTTCATGACCAAATGCTTACTATCTCCGCCAATTTGTGCTGAAGAAGAAATAATTAAAAAGAAAAGGCAAGAACCAAATAAGTAGGCCTCGGCTTAACCTGTTTACCAACCACACCCTTGTCCGGACACTACCCATTCATACAAATGTTCCAGTTTAGAATAGATTACGCCAAGGATGGAAAATATTAATCTTTACGTGGAAACACTCTCGAACATCAACAGCGAGGGCAAAATACGAGTGTATCATAGTTGGTATCTTATTGAGTTATCGACAAACAATTCTCGATATTTTGTTAGAGTTGCATAAGATATGATTTCCCGACGTTGGAAGTTCAAAAGACCAAAAAGAAAGTGATATTCCATTGGCTATGTTTTGTTGAAGGTTTGGTAGGCGGTAGTATTAGACCTTAAGTATAAAATGATATTGGCGTAGTAACATAAGTTCAACAAGAACATAGAACAGAAAATCTAAACATTTTTGAATCATGCCCCAATTGCCCCAACAAACAAAAAAACAAAAAGAACTTAATGACATTTCTAACTATTAACATAGGTCTATATAGAAAAATGGAAGGAAAGAAAATAAACTACCCTTCTGTGAAAGCACATCGTGATATCAAGAAAGAAAAAACACAAGGAAAAAGATTCAAGCTACAATTAAATACGATTCAGCGAGTATAAATTGTTTGTGGCAGAACTACTGTTCATACACAATCAAAACAACTCAGAGTGTTGGATTGGACTGAGTAGTTCAAATTTCTCCGAGTCTGTAAGTGCCCTAGTATTGACTGGGAGGTCAGTGGCCGAAACTTCTTAAGAAACAGACGAGTTGCCAAGAGAATTTGAAGTTTCATCTGTATTAGTGGCAATCCTGTGAATACTTGATTTTTAATGGGTTATATATAACAACCTTAAAACTTGGAGAAAATTAAGGGATGATAGCTGTCCTCTTTTTGGTGGGAAAAGATCTCACGGGAGCAGCATCTAATTCTCACCGTTGGATGACTCGAGCTCATACCTCCGGGTATGAGCTCGAGTCATCCAATCACTGCTCCATTTTTAATAGCAACCCTCACATTCCACTTCACTTGATCAATTTAACTAGATCAAGTAAAATTTTACTCACGCTCACTACTTGGTCAATCATATTTTAACTGATAAAAAAATATCCTTTACCACTCCCCAAACCCATGAGTCCCTCCGTTAACTCCTTCATCAACAAAATTCTACCCCACCAGGCCACCATTTCAACTTTTTTGGTCGGTAGGAACATCAAGTCACTCCATTGTCTTATTCCAATATCATCCTCTAGTTGATGAAGCTTTACATTGGCGTTTTCATGATGAAACTTGTGGAAAAGGGAAAAATATCAAATTCTTAAATTTCTTTTTTTATGAAAATCAAATTCTTAATTTGATCAAAAGAAAACGATAATATAGAGGAATCAGCACTCAAAAAGTCTATAAAATATTTCAATGAATGTGGTGTTTTAGTTGGGAAGTGAAAAAACTTCATGAATCATGATGATAACTTACCGGACATACTAGTCTAGTAGGTAATAGAATTAGAAAGAAGAGATAATTCTTATTCAATTACAATTCTTGATTACAACGGAAATATATATAGAGTCTCACAATCACTCTATTAGGTAAGAAGACTAATTAAGATATCCTCTCAATATAACTATATATCTTTTATAAATACAATAGAAAACAATATATTTGAAAGATATATAAATAATATCATGCTAAGTCTTCATCATCTAACAGTAGATGTGCTTGATGTCTTCAAGATCCAATGGTATACGTTAATCTCATTTATAGTAGGTATATACCCATCGAGCTGAAGCTTCTGATGGATAAGCAAACATATGCCGCTTTGTTGCATCTGACTTCTGACCGTGAATAATTTCATCGACAATGAGACACCTAAATTTCTTCAAGTTAGTGTCAATGCCTCACTCTGCAAACGAACATGCGTTGTCTTGAATCGTAAATGTGTCATCTTCAACAAAAGATAATGTCTTTGTATCTTTGAATGAACCATGTTAGAAGGTCCACTCCACTCGGCTAAACCGAGTGGATTAGGTCCACTTAATTATAGGAAACCTAGTAGGATTAGGATTCCTATTACAACCAAGATTGATGTAGTTTAGATAAACACATACTTAGATATAGTTTTATATTTCTTAAACACCTTCTTGTAAACCTATATAAAGGATTAGATCCATAATGTAAAACCATGTTATTGTGAATAAAGAAAAGGTATTTACCTATCTCTCTCTCTCTCTCACGATTAACACTTTGCTATCATCATCTCTTGGTTCCAACCGAGAAGACTCACGATCAACTCTCGGCTTCAACCGAGTTCTCTAACCATCTCTCTTGGTCTCACCCGAGAACCTCCATTATCACACTCTCGGTTTCACCCGAGAGGTCCTACTGTCCCTCTCGGTTCCACCGAGACCAATCTCTCTTCGTCTTCCTCGGCTTCATCCGAGTCGATCATGGTTCCTACCTCTTCACATGGTATAAGAGTTAGAATTCAATATTTTTTTTAAGAGATGACTACTCCCGAAACTTTGGAAACCTCTCAAGTTCATCACAACATCAATAGTGGGCCGTTTGATGTCCACCATTCGGATTCTTCCACTACTATTCTTATCACACCGTTCCTAACCGGTGATAACTATCCCTCATGGTCACGAGGAATGACTAAAGCCTTAAGAGCTAAAGCTAAGTTAGGATTTGTTGATGGAAGCATCGAAAAACCAACCGATCCTAATGAACTAGAACAATGGGGACGATGTAATGATCTCGTGTCTAGTTGGCTCATCAATTCCGTTGATCCACCTCTTCGATCATCCATCTTATATGATGAAACGACCTCCGATATATGGCACAATCTCTATGATCGTTTCCATCAACGTAATGCTCCTAAAATTTTCCAATTAAAGAGAGCGATTTCTTGTCTTAGACAAGACAACTCCGATGTTTCTACATATTTCACCAACCTCAAGGCTCTTCAAGACGAACTCAATTCCTTGATTATCACCGAGCCTTGTACATGTGGACATGGTCGTTCCTTACTTGAATGAACAAATCAAGATAGGGCTATGGAATTTCTTCAAGGACTTAACGATAGATTTTCATCTATTCGGAGTCAAATTTTATTGATTGAACCCTTTCCTTCGATTCTTAGAATCCATTCACTTATTAAACAAGAAGAGGTTCAACAAAACTTAGTCACTCCTATGAGTATTGACTCCAACAATTCGGCACTTGCCGTTGGAAACAATGAGTATAATCAAACTCATTTTAATGGAACTGAGAGACAACGTACAAAACGTCCTCGTCCCTTTTGTGAAAATTGCAAAATCCATGGTCACGATGTTTCCTCTTGCTACAAGATACATGGGTATCCACCCAACTATGGTCAAAGAGGACGAAACCGTACCCGACAAGAGTCCATCAACCTCTCGGTTTCAGACAAAACCGGTCAAGGGGTGCCTCCAGCAACCTCCTTCACTAATGAGCAATACCAAGGTATATTGGCACTCCTTGACCGCAATAGGCAACCGACCGCAACCAATTCTCAAGGCAACACCAACAAGGATCCTCTAATCAACCTTACCGGTAAGTACTACTCTTCTTTTCATCCTCCTTGGGTCATTGACTCGGGAGCCGCCAAGCATATTTGTTCAAATATATCTCGATTCTCCTCTTATTCCCTTGCACCACCGGATTTATACGTCCGTTTACCGGACGGTTCACGGGTAAAGGTTGAACATATTGGTACCGTCTATTTTTCCAATAGATTCTATCTTGAAGATGTTTTTCATATTCCATCTTTTCAATTTAATCTAATTTCTATTTCTCAAATCTCTAAATCACTTCGTTGTACCGTCTTATTTGACCGGAATTTGTGTCTTTTTCAGGACCGAACAACGAAGACGAAGATTGGGCATGGTAGTCTTCATGATGATCTTTATTTCCTTCGCACGGAGCGTCCCATCTTTTCGATTTCTAGTCTTACTAAAGATAGTTCTAGTAATGAGTCTTTTGTTTTATGGCATTGGCGTTTAGGCCATCCATGTTTTAGTCGTTTTCAATATTTTCATTCCAAACTTCCTTGTTTGAATTTTAAATTTTTATCTAATAAAGTACCGTGCGATGTTTGTCCACTTTCTAAGCAATGTCGTTTACCTTTTCCAACTAGTACCACTTCTTCCTCTCACGTATTTGAGTTGGTACATGCGGATTTGTGGGGACCTTTTCCGGTCCCATCCTCCTCCGGGTGTCGATATTTTCTCACCCTTGTCGACGATTATTCACGTTGTACTTGGATATTTCTTTTGGATTCTAAGTCCGATTCAATTAGAACAATTATGAATTTTTTTACCTATGTCTCCACACAATTTAATTGTAAAATAAAGACCTTTCGATCGGACAATGGAACCGAATTTATCAATTCCTCTCTATAAAGTTGGTTTGTCGAAACAGGGGTTACCCACCAACGTAGTTGTACTTATACACCCCAACAAAACGGGGTAGTTGAACGTAAACATCGCCACATCCTTGAAGTGGCACGTTCCTTACGACTCCAAGCTCACCTTCCTCTCTCTTTTTGGGGAGAGTGTGTTCTCACCGCGGTTTATTTAATCAATAAATTACCGACACCCATTCTCGATGGAAAATCTCCCCATGAAATCCTCATGGGTGTTGCTCCCAATCTTTCCCATCTACGTGTCTTTGGATGTCTTTGCTATGCTCGAATTCCTTTGGTTAAAACCAAGTTGGACGCCCGCTCTTCCGCCGGTATATTTCTTGGATATCCCAATGGACAAAAAGGTTACCGTGTTTACGATATCTCCACACGACGAATTTTTGTCTCTAGAGACGTCACGTTCGTTGAAAACAAATTCCCCATGTCTCCCTCTTACTCTTCGGCTACACCGAACCACTCCGATCCGGAACCATTCCTCTCCATCGAAGATGATGACATTTTCAATTATCCATCGACCGGCAAGAACCCCACTGTTTCGGCATCAAACAGCAGCACCATCACCGATGGAGCTGCTGTTCCTGACGTTTTTCAGCAGATCACCGATTCAGGGGTGCCTTCAGACACCCCTGCTGGACCGGGTTCTGTTCCCGGTCCGTTACAACCGGCACCATCACCCGAGGTGCCTTCAGCAGCTGCTAGTGACACTCCCCAATCAGGAGCGTCTCCAGCAGCCATGGACATTCCTATACCCGACGTCCCCTCGTCAGACCCACTACCGCCCGAGGCTAATTCCGACCAGATGGTTGAGATTTCCGGTCGTCCAACACGATCTCGCCGACCACCGTCCCACTTGGATGATTATGTGTGTTCTAACACAAGTTCCATCAAGTACCCACTTGAAAACTACTTCTCCATCAATTCATTCTCCACATCTCATCAACAATTCCTCTCTTCTATATTGACTACTACCGAGCCTAGCTCCTTCACTCAAGCAATAAAATCGTCTCATTGGAAGGAAGCTATGGCCAAAGAAATCTCCGCTTTGGAAGAAAACAAGACATGGTCCATCACTGATCTTCCACCCGGCAAGCGACCTATCGGTTGCAAATGGGTATACAAAATTAAATTCAATGCCGATGGTTCCATCGAACGCTATAAAGCTCGTTTAGTAGCTAAAGGTTACACCCAAATCGAGGGACTCGACTATAACGACACTTTTGCCCCAGTCGCAAAACTCGTTACTGTCCGTGTTCTCCTATCTATTGCCGCCGTTAAAGGCTGGTCTCTCCACCAGTTGGATGTCAATAACGCCTTTCTCCAGGGCGATCTCCATGAAGAAGTCTACATGAAACTTCCTCCCGGGTTTTCATCTCAGGGGGAGTCTAAAGTATGTCGTCTTCATAAATCCTTATACGGTCTTAAACAGGCCTCCCGTCAATGGTTTTCAAAATTCTCCTCCGTTCTTATTGAACGAGGTTTTTCACAGTCTAAAAGCGACTATTCTCTCTTCACTTTCCGTTCGCACTCCACTAAAATCTTTGTTCTCGTCTACGTAGACGACATAATCATCACTGGAAATAATGATAATGCTATTTCCAAGTTAAAATTATTTCTTAACAAATCTTTTTCACTAAAAGATTTAGGCCGTCTACAGTACTTCCTCGGTATCGAAGTATCTCGCTCATCGCAAGGCATTTTCCTATGTCAACGGAAATATGCTCTTGATATTCTAAAAGATTCTGGCCTAACTGCGGCACGTCCCTCTGAATTTCCTATGGATCAAAAGCTCCGTCTTAGTCCTACCGACGGTATTCCTTTAAAGGATTCGTCGGTCTACCGCCGACTCATTGGCCGATTACTATATCTAACGGTCACACGACCAGACATCACCTTCGCAGTAAATAATCTTAGTCAATTCATGCAGACACCTAGTCAAGTACACTTAGACGCTGCTCACCGCGTTCTACGATACTTGAAAGGCACCCTTGATAAAGGAGTCTTCTTATCAGCAAAAAGCTCTCTTCATATCACAGGATACTGTGACTCAGATTGGGCAGGTTGCCCTTCGACCCGTAGATCAACTACTGGATATTTTACAATGATGGGTGATAGTCCACTCTCTTGGAAATCAAAGAAACAACCAACGGTTGCAAAATCATCTACAGAAGCAGAATATCGAGCTTTGGCCATTCTCACTTGTGAACTACAATGGCTCAAGTATTTATTACTTGATTTTGGAATTGATCACACAGACCCGATGACAGTTTACTGTGACAATCGGGCTGCACTCCATATCGCTGATAACCCCGTATTCCACGAACGTACGAAACATATTGAAATAGATTGCCACATCGTTCGTGAGAAGATTAAAGACAACGTCATTGCCACTCGCTTCATCACTTCAGACAACCAGTTAGCGGATATCTTCACCAAGCCACTTGGAGCAGAACCGTTCAAGAACATTATTGGCAAGTTAGGCGTTACTTCCATTCCCGCTCTAACTTGAGGGGGAGTGTTAGAAGGTCCACTCCACTCAGCTAAACCGAGTGGATTAGGTCCACTTAATTATAGGAAACCTAGTAGGATTAGGATTCCTATTACAACCAAGATTGATG
>BEHA01000634.1:1296881-1309800 GCA_002897215.1 Eschscholzia californica subsp. californica | reverse complement strand
AGTTATCCAATTGAAGGGGGAATGGGATATTTGATGGAAAGGAGGAAAGAAGTGGACAAACATTTAAACGAAAACGCGGTGACCAGACAAAATAATTGTTTTTTTCTCCCCACCGACCCCATTCTTATTTTATTTTTTTTTTGTTAAGAGGACCCCATTCTTATTTCTTCATCGAAGAGAGATAACCATGGAATTAGAAAAGACAACTCCACATTTTCACCTAAAAAGATGAGCCCAAAAAATTGCAATATTCTGCTTTAGACATGCTAGATTTAAGGTTAACTAATGGGTCTCCTAGTTTATATATACCATTATTATTATTATTATATAAAAAATTATTGTTTATGATTTAGGAAGCCTTTATTCCTTGAGTAATAGTGAAATCTAAGTTTACAACGAGTAATAATAAGGCTTCTTTTTTTTAATTGTTTAGATCTAAAATCTGAATTTTCAGGTTGGATTTTAATTCAGATTTCAGATTTGTAATTGTTGTTTAACCACATATCAAATGTTACCTGAATAGACTAGATATTTTAAGGGGTGAAATAGGAGGCCACTCATTTCAATCTTTTAAACAAGTTTGAGACGGAAGTCCAACATCCGAAATATATCAAATAAAAATATAACATATGTTGCTCTATCTTCATCTTCACTTTCACACTAGCACCACCATCGTCAGTACTGGCCACACCGCACTACTAGCACCAACCACTCCACGACCCTCTATCAGTCTTTCTTTCTCCTTTTATCTCTCACTTTCAGGGAGAATTTTTTGTTGAACCCTTGGTCGACTCTGGTGTATGATTATTATTATTGTTAGATTAGCCAATGATAGGCAACTTATGATTTCGGTTTCAAGGTTATTATTTTTGAAAGAAAGAGACATGCGGGCAAGGGTTTAAGAAAACTGAAACGAAAGGAAAACTTTGAAATAGTAAATCCAGTTGAATTATCGATCAGGTGGGAAGCCTATTAAGAAAGTAATATACTCAAAAGTAGAAGGCATCTTCAGTAAGTTTCTTGATAGAGCCATTAAATCGAGAAATTTGTGATTCTGAAAGAGAGAGAAATAAATCAAATCTTGAAGAAGTGAAAAGAAGATGAGGAGGAAAAGGAGGAGGAGAAGAAAAAAGTTCAGTTATGATAATTTAGATTGGAAAACAAACATGCTAACTATTAAAACAATTCAACCATCAACGAGGAACTCGATTATAAGGGTGGTTGTTAAGTTTGTGGTCATCTAACTCAAAACCAATTGACAATGAGCGGGGAGGACTTAGACATTATATTCTTGATTGCTAGGTAACCCTTCTCCCATGTCGGACTATTCTTAACGCCCTTCACGTGTGGCATGGTTAGCCTAACACGTGTTTTTTTTTTCGGGTAACGTGGAGCACGTGTGGATTTTAAGCGTATGACGTGTGGCCCTAGCTCTGATACCATGTTAAGTTTGTGGTCATCCAACTCAAAACCAATTAGAATGAGTGGAGAAGACCTGGACATTATATTCTTGATTGTTAGACAGTCCTTCTCTCATGTGAGACTATTTTCACAGGTGTAAATGTCTTAAATCAAAGTACAAACATGATAATTTAAATCAGAAAACAAATATTTGAGGGGTAGTCAATCCAAACATTCGGTGACATTTCATAGCCCACAAATGTCAGACACATCCAATCGGGGACATTTTAAAGTCTGTTAAAGTGTGAGGCTTTCAATCGCAGACATTTCAAAGTTCACAAATGTCCGAGGGACATTTCAAAGTCTATAAATGTCGGTGACAATTGTCAGTTTATGAGCTTTGGTGGATTTGGATCTTGATAGCTATTTTGTGGATTCTAGAGTAAAACATAACAAAGTTTATCCACAAAAAAAATGAGCGACTTTCGTGACATTTTTACATTGACATTTCGCTGAAATATACCACTAATGATAATTTTTAATATCGAATAATGATAATTTAATATTGGTTAATTTTGTATTTTATCACAAATAAATAAATTACGCTTTGAAATGAAGTCCATGAAAGTCCATATAATGGCAACGAAAAAATTGTCAATGGAGTCCACGAAAGTCAATGAAAGTACCTATACACAATCTCAATAGAAATGTCAAAGAGAATCCACTAACTCTCCATTATCAATGAAAATATACATAGACATGAAGTCTATGAATGTTTGTGAATATCCGACTTAACTACCGCCTCCTATAAAACAATTCAGCCGTAATTGTATATCTTTTGATTGTGTACGAGATGGTAACAAACTTATAAGGATTGATAACAAATTTCCAAGACAAAACTCTCTTATTCATTAGCATAAACATGCATCATTTAAGAAGCAATAATGGGTCAGCTACCTTTGGTTTGGCAGAACCACGATCTGAATTATTGTCATCACATTAAGATTTTGTCTAGTACGGTCCTCTCATTAATTATATGTCTGTTGCTTTGGTTCACCAAGCTCGTAAAATTATACAGTAAAAACTATCTTTCGAAAAAAAGATACTTAGCCATTACCAAACTAGAATTTAACGGAAAAACATTAGGAAGTGCCTTTAAAAAGAAAAATTGACTCTAGGAAGTATGGGTTTTGTTGTTTTCATTATACTTTGTTATCGCTACCCTTGGTGGGTTCTTTCTTCTAGGAACCATTCTCCCTTAAAACTTCCCAAATCCTTATCCTTTCACATGTCTCCTGTTATAACACAGCCCTAGGGGTGACACTTTAACCAAAAACATATATGGTATTAGAACCCGACCGAATCATCTACCAAACTCCCCTTGGACGGCCACCCGTGATTCATTATGCATCTCAATCGTGTACATCTAGGATAACTTGGATCAAGTTTGTTAATATATTGTATAGTTGATAAGTATTTCTTATGTACACGCTACACATATATAAACTCATATTATATTGGATACAAAATACAAAAAATTATTTTCTCTTTTCTTCTCTAGCTCTCGATTTTGACTCTCTCCCTCTCGGCTAGTCAGCTTCTCATATTCGATCATCATCTCCATTTTTATTATCAAGAGGTTCTTGCCTATTTAGTATTTACATATGGTCTCCATTTAGCCAAAAGAGGAGGACGCTTCCAAAGGAAAATGTACATTCCAATGGGCCCAATTCTGGCCCAGTCAACTGTAACTTGGGTAACCGACAATGATGGCCCTTTAGAAATTTAAAGGCCACCGTCATTATTGTTGAGGCTAAGTGGCTAACTGTAGCCAGCTGGAACCTGGTGATGTTATAAGTAGACCCTTGTTTTTTAAATAGGAGTTCTAGGTATTTGGGTCAAAATAATATTAAAAATAGGTAAGAAAATAACAAAATTTCGTAATTATTATTGAGGTCAAAATACTTTATAAAGACTAAATGAACTTTTTACCTAACTAGTCTTTAATATTTAAACTCAATTTACCTCTTGCATTAGACGTTTTATTTTGATAAAATATATTTTCTTAGAAAGGGTTTTTCATTATCTTTCTAACAAGTTCCACTTTCAATATCTTTTTTTGAAAAGAATTTTTTTTTTTAAAATAAAATATATTTTTCATTTTCTTTTTATAAACTGGGTTTGCAAATCTCGCAAACTCAATTTGCAGACCTTGCAAACTCGGTTTGCCAAACGAAAACCCAACTTGCTGATCTTGGGAACGTGGTTTGTTGAATGCAAACTCGGGCTACACAATTGAAAGTTGGTTAACAATTCTTGCAAACTCTGTTTACACAATGCAAAGTCAGTTTGCTGATTTCGTAAACACCATAGCAAATCTGGAACAAAAAAGAACGGAAGTTTTTTTCCTTTCAAATCGACGAAGCTTCTTCTTCTTCTTCATGACCTAATGTTGATGGGCAATGAAAAAAAATCAAAGTAAAAACATTTGAAACCCTAATATTTTTTTCATCCATAAACCAAATCTAACCAGATCTAGAAACCTTAATGTAATAAACAAGTAAGAGAGAAAAAAAATAAGATCGATGAAGCTTCAATTCCCTGCATTTTGATGAAGGCTCGTATTCCTCCTCATTTCAAAAACATATATGATCTACTGCATCTTCTTCTTTTATCATCTTCTTTGTTCCAAAATAAATCAGATCAGCAAACTCAGTTTGAAAAAATGAGAGAGAGATAACGAGTCACCGAAGAAGAAGATACAAGTGGACCGAGTCTAGAAAGAAAAATAAGAGAGTCATATTCGATGTGGAGATGATGATTCGATGACGAAAAAGATGAGAGGAGGAAGATGAGTCAGTGATGAAGAAGATGAGTTATGAGAGAGTTGCTGAGTTCAAAGAAAGGAAGAATGAGAAAGTCGCTGAGTTTGAGAGAAATTCAGAAAGAAAGTGAGTTTTATCATGGGGTAATTTAAGAAAAATAAAATACAAAATAACCTGATCGATAATTAGAGATAAAATATTCATATGAATATACAATTACAGATAATATTATGATAATTTTTAAACTTTTTTATCTCTTCTGAGAGAAGAAAAGTGGTGAAGATGCGATTTTGATTCTCGAAATTGACAGTTTGAAATAGCTCCAATACTTATTGTCTCTATACTGCGAAGCCGTAATAGAAGAAAAATTATCAATAAAAATAGTATATCTTTTCTATTCATTCGAAGTCCTAGTATGATATGGTTTTTATATACTTCATATCTTGTTCTTATAATTTCTTCTAATTGTATAGGCACGAAAAGTTTATATTTTGGTCCCCAAACGTAGTTATGACAGTGATTTTTATTTTCATAATCTTCCTAATGTTTGTAAAGTGTTGTAATTGTAGTTATGACGTGATTCTGTAACATAAGAACTAGATTAGCAACTTGACTTTCTATATTACCGAGGTCATTTTTATTCCACGATGAGAGCTTACAACCCAGAAGGTTACGCAATGAAAGGGTGACTGTCAAAGTTGGTCATTGATGTTCTATTGAACTTGAAAGGCTTGGTTCTCTTGGGTTAATTGGTTGAGGTGGTGGGAAGAATAGGCAAATTGTCGGAATCAATACTGTCTAAATGACTAGGAAATGAATATAAACTCCAAGATTGATCGACGAGAGCTCAATCTAGTCGTTCTGAAATTTGATTACCTTGACATGGGAGGTTAGACAATGTACAAGGATCGCCTTGGAAAACAATGTCAATAAAACCTATCGTATCAATAATATTTGTAACCTTAAGAACATAAGGAGGTAAGACCGTCAACCTTCAATTTTGTTATTAGGTTTGAGATGCTACTAAAATCCATGTGATTAACAACGGTCCAAGACGTCAAGCCGATGCGGCATAGCTGTTTCTAAGGGTCGATTATACTTTGACGTATGGACTCCCATAGAAGGCAATCACAAAGAATGCCTGGATCATGCCCATGGATTAAATAAACTACGTTTATAAAATACATGTGGTAAAGGTTAGTGTTACTCTTTACTCTTGTCACGACTAAAATGCTCTCTATTTCTTTTCTTTCATGTATAAAACCCAGTTTTTACATTGATTTCGGCCTCCCAAATTCCATATTTCCCTCCCATGAATTTGGTCCTCTATGGTCCTAGACGTATACGACATCTCAGAGTTCTTTCCGCCCCTATTAAAAGGAGATTCTAAAGGCGCACAGCATCATTGGGAGGCCTATACCTATCATGGGGAGCGCCTTTAGATCTTCCCCCTCTGGAGGATGTTGATATGGTCTCTCATCTGGATCCCAATCGGGAAACTTATCATTTCAATGGATTCATTATGTCTGAAATTGAAAGAGATTTGTACACCCACTTTCATATAGGTAGGTATTGGAACGTCATTATCTAGCCGTCCAATGTGAAGAATCTAGGGTAATAGAAAAAATTAGCCGTTAGATGATGGACGTATCTTACACCCCGAGGCAGATGGGGTGTCAAAATCTGAAGAGCGCGGAGTAACGGCTCTCTTTCCTAAGACAAAAAGTCGGTGAAAGGAGTGGGCCCCGCCCAATAGAGAATAGAAAGCGTTTTCTTTCCTATGTCAGATTACCGTTACTTTAGCCTATCTGCTTCACTCATGTAGAAGGACCCTCACTTAGTGTAAAGGGGCACCTAAAGTTGAAGCATTTTTATTTGATGTCCCTATAAGGATGGTGGAGGGACATCTTTGACCCCACTTTCATTTTCCTTCCTCCCAAAATTACGACTGACCTTCATCTTTCATTTCCGTACCTGAGTAAACCCAAAATGATTTATTCGACTTTAGAAACAAAATAAAAAGTTAATTTGAATTTCAATCCGTTTTAATTTAAATTCTAGTTCCACCTTTTTTATCACCACAATCACTATCCTTATTGCCGCCCCGTCATCTTCAGTCTATCAACTTTGTCTTTGTATTCATTTCCATTTTCTTCACAATTTCTTTTTTCCCTTTCTCAGACGAAGGCGAGACTCATTTCTTAGAAGAAGAGCGTTGTCCACAAAGGGCTTCCTATTTTTTGACAAAGAAGAGCGAAATTATAGAATAGAACAAAGTTGGGATTTTATACGTAATACCGAGTACGTTTTAAAAAATAATACTCCCTAGTCCCTACCTAAAAGGAAGGATTATTTCAATGTGGTGTTAGCAAAAGGTTTGATACCCCTACTCTAAAGTTTGTGCCCCTATATAGTAACTAGGGTCCCTATACAAGACACCATCAGCTTCTTCATCACTATATTTGATACTGTATCTCTCTATCTTTCCTCTTACTAAATTTGCTTTGTGGTGAAGCTATGGTGTCACTATGGAAGAAATTTGTGAACTTCGGAATTTCACTCCTGGGCGGAGGCTTCAAATCCTCCAAATGGTTAGACTTTTGTTTTCCTTCTAACTTGATCTTTCTCAATAACAAAACCCTAATCTTTCCTTTTCTTGTTCTCAATGTGGAAACAGTAAAACCATGGCTAAGTTGGCTACTGCCAGGATCAAATTGCTCAGGAACAAGAGAGAAGTTGTTGTTAGACAAATGAGACGTGATGTTGCTTTGCTTCTTCAATCCGGTCAGGACTCCACCGCCAGGATCAGGGTAACTCTAACTCTCTCTCTGAGCACTGCTACAGTTAACATGCTTTGATGTAATTAATGTCTAGGGTTTACATTCTTTTTGTTGATTTCCTAAAATTTGCTCATAGTATTTCATTTTATCTGAAAATCTAGCATTTTTATTGAAGTCTGGAAATGATTGTAATGCAATTTGGGTTTCCAATACCTTATTAGTACTGGTAATCGAAACCCTTCATCTTCCCCTTTCAAACATCATTTCCACTAACCCTTGTTAAGTTCTCCCGATGTTTTCGGTTCTAGTAGCTCAATGTGATAGATTCCCGTTTCGGGTAGCTAGCAAATCCATGTTTGATATCTAGAGTCGAATCGAATTGATATGCCTAATCCCATTTCAAAAGGGAAAATGGGTTGATTTTCTCAATTCCCAAAATAAGAATAAATTCTTACAAAGAAAGCATTACCTTTTATTGGTACTAATTCTAGGTAGCTCTAGGTTGATCGTAAGGCTCGAACGTGTAGGTGATGTTAATTGACCTATCTCATATTTAGCAGTCCACAGTTTCATTCTCTTTTGTCGATCCTAATTAAGAAGAAATGATACTAATTTTTTAGTACATAGTGAGAAGTAAAATTATGTGTATATTGAGAACTTAAATCTCTTTTCAGGTTGAACACGTTATAAGAGAACAAAATATGATGGCAGCAAATGAGATAATTGAGCTTTTTTGTGAACTTGTTGTAGCTCGGCTTTCAATTATATCAAAGCAAAGGTAATATTCAAGATTTACTTCGATATCCTTATTTTGCACTATAGAACTTATAGCCGCTTTGTTTTGATATGGGACTTATATTATCTCAGGGAATGCCCAGCTGATCTGAAAGAAGGAATTTGTAGTCTAATATTTGCATCTCCAAGGTGCTCAGATATACCAGAGCTTGTGAAAATTCGTGATATCTTTGAAAAGAAATATGGAAGAGAGTTCGTTTCAGCAGCTATAGATCTTCGTCCTAATTGTGGTGTTAACCGTACGGTAAGCTTGTCGATTTGTTGGTTGGTTGTTTTTTATAGCACAAGTTAAGTGCTGTGAGAAATGGAGAAGAGAATCATCTAGAGCTACAGACTTCTTTTTAATGGGTTCTTCAATTTTTTGTTTTTCCTTCAACTTCATCCAAGCGCTTCTTATGTAAGTTCATTTTCGTGTTTATAGCTAATTGAGAAATTATCAGTACGATCACCTACTGGTGAAGTGAAGTTGAAGCTCATGAAAGAAATAGCGAAGGAGCATCAGATTGAGTGGGATACAACTGAGTCCGAGCAGGAGCTTCTCAAGCCACCTGAAGAGCTTCTTGTTAGTTCCCTCTCACTCTCTCTCTCTCTCTCTCTCTCTCTCTCTCATTACTGCTATTTTGACATTTACACCATGAATGCTTTTTAAACATCACTATTACACAGGAAGGTCCTCGTACATTTGTTAGTGCCGCAAGCATGCCTGTGAAACCTGTACCATCACAGTATGTTGAACAAAACCTATCTTCAAACAGGTATATTGCGCACTATATGATTTTTCTGAAACGCTATTCAGAACTATGCTTATTCTTGGAAATTGGGAAGCACGATCGGTGTTTGTTGAAAGTTACTTATGTCGTGTGCTCCTCCATACAGATCAGTGAATATTAGAGAGACAAAGACTATGCATTATGAAGACATGGCTTCAGCTGCTAAAGCAGCTGCAGAATCAGCAGGGAAAGCAGTTGCTGCTGCACAGGCTGCTGCTTATCTAGCTAACCGTGATACTTATGATGTCCGGAGGACAAATGATTTCAGCAACAGAGTTGATGGTGGCGAGAATCGTTCGAGCAAGAAACATTCATTAGATAGTTCCCCAATTTCTCCTATGCCATATGATGAATCTAATGGTTTCAATAGATCTGATTATATGATGGACAAGAAATCGGACGAAGGCAAGAGGGTCTATAGGAGGCACAGCTACAACACGAACAACGTACGTTCAAATATGCAGTTTGATGAGTCAGACGAGTCAGATTCAGACTGTGATGAAGAGATTGAGGTTGAAAGACCTTATGTTGGAAACTATGCTCCTCCACCTAATAGGGCTCCTCCACAAGTACCCTCATCTAATGATGCTTCCAAGTTCGATGACCAAAGAGGTTTAGGAGAGAACCCAGATTTATATCGAAGGAATTCGGTTCCTGGTGTTCATCCTAAGTTACCAGATTATGAAACACTCGCTGCTCGCTTTGAAGCTCTCAAGACAAGGAAGATGTAAGCATCACACCAAATTTACTTGATAATATTTCTTTTGTAATACATGTCAATGTTTGTTTTTCTATATAGATGTCAATTATAAGTGCTGAAGTCAATATGTGAACGGTGGACTTCTTTGGTATAGAAATACAAAATAAACCTTTCCTCCCTTCCCCTTACTTAGCTTCTTGGAGCTTGTCATGACCTTTTCTTTTGATAGCTTGATATGGGTGGTTTAGACAAAAAAAAAAAAAAACATTATTCATACAACTAATTACAACAAAAATAAAACTCAGATTCTTTTTGTGGACACGATTGATCCACCTCATTTTCATTTATGGTGTGTTTGGTTGCAGGATTCCTAAGTGAGATTCCTATCAAAAGTGGGATTTGGTGGGAATCATGAATCCTTGGTCTCTTTTGGCTACCAAGAATCCTACGACTCTTGATTCCCAAGGATTTCTAATTCCGTAATTTGTATTGGCCAAGAATTCCACCCACCCCCTAAGATTTACTAGGATTTTAGATTTTTACGCCCCAAATCCAATCCCCAAATCAACCCAAATCCTCCTGATAATCTGAAAATCAATTCCAGTCGTCTTCTTCTCCAACTTTTTGCGATTCTCAGAGAAAAGCTTGAAGACGAAGCTTGGCTCAGGTATTGTCTCCCTCTCTCTCTAAATCGTATCACTCTTTCCTTCTCCACAAAGTGTGAAGTTCAAGATCTAGTAATTTCAGAACCCCAACTTTCTCACTCTAACCTTTTGTGATTTTCAGATTACTTTGTGAAGCTTGAAGATCAAAGCTCGGATGAGGTATTTTCATGAATTCTAACTTGTATCTCTCTCTCTAGGGTTTGATTATATCTTTGCAACAGTCAATGGTTGATATCTAGTTTTCAGTCGAACAAGTATTTTAAGTTCTAGGGTTCTTCGATTATTGTTCTGATCAACTTGGGTATATATGAAAATTGACCAATTTAATATACCTAGTATTGATTTACTACCTAGATTTTCAAAATCTCTATTGTTTACTCTTTCAGTTTGTGTCAATGAACAACTACCTAGGTATATAATAGTTGCCTAGTGAACATTGTGCTCTATATTAGGCTTGTTTGCATGATTTTTTTTGGAGTTATGTGTAATTGATAAGAGTTATATTTAATTACCATTGATGTGGCGTTAAAATGCCACATTTGGATCACTTAATTTCGTGAGTTCGTTCTTTTCGTGGTTTATTTCTAATTATTTATATATTTATATATTTTTCTTAGTAGGTACCTCATTTGGAGTTTGATTCTTAATTCGAAATAAAACGGAGCGTTAATCATATTTTCGTCTCATATGGGAACCGAAAGGAAATAGCACTAGGGGTATTTTGATCCTTATGGTGAAAAATCAGAGCTTAAATGGCAAGTGGAGTCTATGGTGAGTCCAACGGCGAAGACGGAAGTCGAATCGGAGTTCGGACGAAGAAATTACGAAAAAAATAAGTTGAAGGGTATTTTTGTCTTTTCTGAGAATGTAAAATGTTGACAAAAAGTTAAAGACACTCCCTTGATTTCTAAATTAGAAGCAAATCCCAAGAGGCCAAGCAAGAAGCACAATAAGAGATTTTATGAGCACCATTAAAAGTCCAAGAAGACTAAGTCCATCTAAGAAGACCAAGTCTTGACTATGACTTTGACATTGGTTTTGGTAGAAAAGAAAACAGAAAAGTCTGAAAGAGGGAATTAAAAAAGTTAGGGTTTTTTGAGGACTTCATCTTCTCCATCAAGGAAACTAGGGTTTGGGGGTTTTGAGTTAAAAAGGAAGAGTGAGAAGGAGGAGTAGTAGCCGCGACCAAAGCTTGGCCGGCCAGCACACTAGGCCGGCCAGAGCTTGGTCGGCACAGCAGCCACTCAAGACAGGAAGGAGCAGATCAGCTGGACAGAGAGGTCACTAGCTCGGGTTCTCCATTGGAGTAGCTCGGGACCGCAACTCAACTGCTTGCTTTTCCTGAATGGTTTCCAGCACGGTACAGGACAGGAGGCAGCAACTCGAGTTCGGGATCCTTAGTCACCGGCACGGGACGAAGCTCTAGAAGCTCGGACGTAATCAGCTCGTGACGAGACAGAGAACTTGGGTTCGGGATTTCTTCAATTTCTTGGCCGGATTCCATCACTCCTTGGTCGGATCTTGAATATTCACTTGGCTGGATTTTATCTTACTCTCATGGTCGGAAAAGTTTTGTTTTTTTATGAGGGTGATTGATGGGTCATGAAAATGTCCTATCAAAGTCGTTTTATTTAGCCGAGTTAACCTGTTTCGAGTCTTTATTATAATAAAATGGTTGGTTTTCTTGATTAGGTATGTTTTGCAGAGTTAGGTGTGAAAACGGTTGGAAAAAATATAAAGGATATTTTGGTAATTTGGCCAAGATCAGTGCATGGGTGAAAAGTAGAGTCCAAGACGAGCCTATAGGAGAAAACGAAAGTCAATTCGGAGTTCGGACGAGGGAATTATGTAGAGTCAAAGTTGGGTCAACGTTTGGTCAACACTTGGGACAATATCGGGCACGGTTCTGGCGCGCGGTATCCCAACAGACACATGTCTCATCCTAGAGGCCGTTGCATCCAAGTTCTGTACTCCCGCTTAGCACTGAAGTGGATCCATAAGCATGCTTCAGTGTAGCGCGTTACATCATAGTTCAGTAGCCCCACTCTCACATTTTAATCTTGACCGTAGGCTTCCGTGTTTTTTTTAGAACCAACGGTTGCTGAAAATCATCCAGTTCTTATACTTCCGTGTTGCCCGAAGTAACATAGAACCCGTGCTCCTATCACGCGTGGCCTAATCTTAGCCATCCAGATCCTGCGTTCCCCTGATCCGACGGCTGCTGCTTGATGCCGCACCTTGTTTCTTCAGCCGCGGTACACCTTAGCTTCTGAATTAAATCATTTTTACTTTTAAACCCTCCTCACATTACTCTTATACCCCTCCTTTTTTGTGCAACTTGATTTTCAGCCAATAAGAATCCATTTCTTGAGTCGAAACAACCCTAACTTCCTATTTTAACCCTCTTTCTCCCTTTTTCTCCCAAGTAACTCCTAAAACCTTAGCCATCAACCCATCTATAAATAAATTCTCTACCTCTCTCATTTCTCTCTAGACTTGAAAACCCTCTCAATCCCCTCTTACCTATTTCTTTCTCCAACCTATCCCCTCTTCTCTACTTCTTAATCCATCTTTCTCTACTCTTCTTTTAGCCTCCCTTTCTCTCTACCTCTTCTAAACTAAAAACCCTAGCCTCCATTCTTTTCTATTAGTACCCATTCTACCATAATTTCTTTTCAATTTCTTTTCTTATCTTCCTTTCCAATCTCTCTCTTCTTTTCTAATTTCTTCATTTCTTCTCTATAATTTCTTTTTACTTCTAATTTCTTCATCTAAACTTCTAATTTCTCCATAACTTCTTCTCTAAATCTTTTTTCTTCTATTTCTCTTCTAAACTTTTCTACTTCCACCTACTTTCAAAGTGCTATTAATTGGATTTGGAGCATAATTTGGACCATACTTGGGAATCAATTAAAGCAAGGATTTGGGTGACTTCTTTTCTTTGTCTCATTTATTTTCATGTTTTTATTTTATCATTGTATAT
>BEHA01000634.1:1250547-1290518 GCA_002897215.1 Eschscholzia californica subsp. californica | reverse complement strand
GGTGAAGTGAAGTTGAAGCTCATGAAAGAAATAGCGAAGGAGCATCAGATTGAGTGGGATACAACTGAGTCCGAGCAGGAGCTTCTCAAGCCACCTGAAGAGCTTCTTGTTAGTTCCCTCTCACTCTCTCACTCTCTTTCTCTCTCTCTCTCTCTCATTACTGCTATTTTGACATTTACACCATGAATGCTTTTTAAACATCACTATTACACAGGAAGGTCCTCGTACATTTGTTAGTGCCGCAAGCATGCCTGTGAAACCTGTACCATCACAGCATGTTGAACAAAACCTATCTTCAAACAGGTATATTGCGCACTATATAATTTTTCTGAAACGCTATGCAGAACTATGCTTATTCTTGGAAATTGGGAAGCACGATCGTGTTTGTTGAAAGTTATTTATGTCTTGTGCTCCTCCATACAGATCAGTGAATATTAGAGAGACAAATACTATGCATTATGAAGACATGGCTTCAGCTGCTAAAGCAGCTGCAGAATCAGCAGGGAAAGCAGTTGCTGCTGCACAGGCTGCTGCTTATCTAGCTAACCGTGATACTTATGATGTGCGGAGGACAAATGATTTCAGCAACAGAGTTGATGGTGGGGAGAATCGTTCGAGCAAGAAACATTCATTAGATAGTTCCCCAATTTCTCCTATGCCATATGATGAATCTAATGGTTTCAATAGATCTGATTATATGATGGACAAGAAATTGGACGAAGACAAGAGGGTCTATAGGAGGCACAGCTACAACACGAACAATGTACGTTCAAATATACAGTTTGATGAGTCAGACGAGTCAGATTCAGACTGTGATGAAGAGATTGAGGTTGAAAGACCTTATGTTGGAAACTATGCTCCTCCACCTAATAGGGCTCCTCCACAAGTACCCTCATCTAATGATGCTTCCAAGTTCGATGACCAAAGAGGTTTAGGAGAGAACCCAGATTTATATCGAAGGAATTCGGTTCCTGGTGTTCATCCTAAGTTACCAGATTATGAAACACTCGCTGCTCGCTTTGAAGCTCTCAAGACAAGGAAGATGTAAGCATCACACCAAATTTACTTGATAATATTTCTTTTGTAATACATGTCAATGTTTGTTTTTCTATATAGATGTCAATTATAAGTGCTGAAGTCAATATGTGAACGGTGGACTTCTTTGGTATAGAAATACAAAATAAACCTTTCCTCCCTTCCCCTTACTTAGCTTCTTGGAGCTTGTCATTACCTTTTCTTTTGATAGCTTGATATGGGTTGTTTAGACAAAAAAAAAAAAAAAACATTATTCATACAACTCAATTACAACAAAAATAAAACCCAGAAACATTTTCCCAAAAAACAAAAAACTGTTATAAGGAGGTGGATGCCCACAGACTTAATATTAATTGGGTGTTGTTAGTTCAATTTTATGCTTCATCTCACCAGCCTATTAGAAGTGGATAGAGGAGGTCCAATTAAATGAAAGTATATGATGTCAAATCATATGCTTTGCTTGGAGATAAACAAAGCTTGGGGAATAAGCAAAGGGTCGGTTTGGCTTATGGAGGTGCCGACTATAAGCACCTCAAGGGCATTCACCATTTCACCTCCCTGTGTCCTATAAATAGACCCTCATACCACTAGTGTTACTTACTTTTCAATTGTAACCTTTCTCTCCCTTACATAAGTGGATAATGAAAAGTTACTTTTAAGATATAACTATTATTCTCCATCTCCTTTTTACTCTATTTATTTATTACACGTTACCAGCACGAGCCTCTAGCCAGCTGAGAAGCCGTTATTCTGTCAGTTTGTCGACGCCAAAGATCGAACAACTAGATGTTCTTCTGTCCGTTTGTCGACGCCAAAGATTGAACAACTAAGCAGTTACTCTGCCCGGTGAAAGGTATACATTTAAATTATTGGTTTGTTTATAACTAACCTATACTAATCTCCTATTACAGATTTAGATTTATCTATGAGGAGATATTGTTAGATATGAGTAAGTGATTGACAACACTAAACACCTTTCACGCCTCGGATATAGTCCTGCAGACTCAACATCGAGAGCGTCGTCTTCTCAAGTATTTTCATTTTCTTAATTGTCTCGTTTTAAACGAAGAAAACAACCAGCTGCTGTTACACAACCATGAATCTCGACCTACTGGGTCTGCAGCTATGCCTGAAGCACCTGCAATATTGTGAAATGATTATGGAAGGAAAGAAAAATACAAATGGGAAATGGTTATGGAAGAAACCACCAATATGTAACCCACCTGAAGTGGGAAAAGAGATAAACTCAATATGTAGTACCGAACCTAAGAATGATAAGGTGAATAACCTTCTGAAGGTTCGGGAAGAAGCTTGTCACAGCTGTAGAATGCTTAGTTGTTTGTCCCGTACCTGTTGTACGACAAAACACTTTGTGGATTTATATCAAGCATCTTTGAAGCCTGAAGCTAGAGAGATGAATCTCAAGAGCTTGATCCACCATTGTGTATAAGATATTGTCTCCCTGAAGGAATCAATCGATCTAATCATATATTTGATTTTACTAACTAATATGTTAATTTATCTAACTATGATTTGTTTATTTTTGGTATTGTAAATTATTTACTTTCTTTTACAATAGTTATCAATATTATATTGTTTAATTTTATAAAAGGTATGGATTCTGGAAGAAACATATCCCAAGGTGGTGAAGATATCTGTGTAGCAGACAGTGGGACCACAATTTCGATACTTCGAAATACAAAATATTTCTCGACCTTAAAATTATTTGAGGCAAATGCGGTTACTATCGCCGGCTCATCAAGCCTTATAGAAGGCTCCGGAAGAGCTACTATAATATTGCCTCGTGGTACTAAACTAATTATAGACGACGCTTTGTACTCGACCAGATCCCTGAAGAATCTGTTGAGCTTCCTAGACATACGTCGAAATGGGTATCACGCCGAAACTAGGTCTGAGGATAAGAAAGAATATTTATATATCACCTCAGGTATATCATGCCAGAAGCGTGTTCTAGAAAGACTTGAAGCTCTTTCTTCTGGGTTATATCTTACTGAGATTAAAACAGTCGAATCCTATGTCGTTGTTAACCCGAAGTTGCACGATACAAATACTTATAAGATTTGGCATGATCGACTGGGACACCCAGGCTCTACCATGATGAGTAGAATAATACAGAACTCCCAGGGACACCCTCTTCAGAACCAGAAGTTTCTGATAGATAGAGATTTTACTTGCACAGGTTGTTCACTGGGAAAGTTTATAACTCGCTCATCCCTGACAAAAGTACATATCGAATCTCCCAAATTTTTGGAAAGGATTCAAGGTGATATATGTGGCCCTATACACCCGCAGTGTGGACCATTTAAATATTTTATGGTATTAATCGATGCATCAACTAGATGGTCTCATGTAAATTTGCTCTCGACTCGGAAGCAGGCGTTTGCAAAGTTATTAGCTCAGATAATTCGTTTACGAGCTCACTTTCCTGATTATCCGATTAAGTCGATTCGTCTAGATTGAGCAGGAAAATTTACATCGAGTACTTTCGATTCCTATTGCCTCTCAGTTGGAATTAATGTTGAACATCCTGTAGCTCATGTTCATACTCAGAATGGTCTACCTGAATCATTCATTAAGCATATCCAACTGATTGCAAGACTTATGTTGATTAGGACGAAGTGACCTGCCACTGCATGGGGACCCGCAGTCCTCCATGCTGCCGCCTTGATAAGATTACGCCCTACTTTAAATAACCAATATTCACCTTTGCAATATGTTAAAGGCCAGCAGCCCAACATATCTCATTTGCGTATTTTTGGATGTGCTGTATATGTTCCTATATCAGCTCCACAATGCACAAAGTTTGGGCCTCAACGCCGACTAGGAATATATATTGGTTTTGATACACTATCTATTATTCGATATCTCGAACCCCAGACGGGCGAGACTTTCACTGCACGCTTCGTCGATTGTCATTTTGATGAGACAATTTTCCTGCCATTAAGGGGAGTAAATTTGCCTGAAGCAAATATTACTAAAAAGGAACTTTCTTGGTTTACTCCAAATTTGTCTCACTTTGATCCTCGTACTAATCAATCTGAAGTTGAAGTACAAAGGATATTACATCTACAAGAGATTGCTAATAAATTGCCTGACGCATTTAATGACGCAGCGAGAGTGTCAAAATCATACATAATATTCATGATATTCGTATAATTTATGGACAATAATATAATATTCATGATATTCGTGATAAAGTATATATATTTTGTCAGAAAATACATATATCATGTTCTCAATTTGAAAAACATAGTAGAGGAGATGTTTGTATAATTTACTTTAAATTATGGTAATTTAAGATAAAGTAAATGTAATGTTAATACTGTTATGAGAAACCGTACGAAAAATCACGTTTCATAAATCCGTACGGATGGAAAACCAGATCTGAAGAAAAATGTGAATATCATACTTCGCATAATCTACAAATCTATATATATCTGATATGATGATTGATTGCAACAATCTGTATACTCGATTTGTAGGATTCAGTAATGAAGGATTATCTCATCAAGATCAAAATCATTAATGAAATATTTAGAGAGAAAAAGACAATAATAACTTACTCGATTTGAAACAGAATCAGTAAAGAAGAATTTTGTTTACCTGATTAACAATTAAGATGATGATTTTCAAAAGCTCTAATGAATATGAAACAAGTTAATGGAAAATTTTCAGTCGATTAAGATTTATAGAGAGATAATCAACTATAATAAACTGAAACATAATCTGAAAACTTATAAATTGATTTGTGTTTTACCTGATTAACAATGAATAAGATAATTTCAACAACTCAAACGATTATGAAACAAAGGTTTCTGTTTTAATGGAGGATAGTTTCAGACGATTAAGATGGAGAGAGATAGAGAAAGATAAAACCAGAAGGTTTCGTTACAAAAAGATGATGAAGATCACGGTTTCTTTGTTTAGAAACGTGATTGGAGAGAGAAACAGGGAGATAAAAATGGAAAAGATATTTGGTTATTTTGAACTTAAATATGTTTTTATATATTTAGAAACGTGATTGGAGAGAGAAACAGGAGATAAAAATGGAAAAGATATTTGGTTAGTTTGAGCTTAAATGTGTTTTTATATATATAGAAGGTTAGTTTAGATACTAGAAATGAACTGGTATTCTAGGGATTTGTGTTTTCTCTTTAGATGTGTCCAAATGGACTACATATCTATTTGTATTAATAATTTAGTCTTTAAACCCTTTATAAGATTAGAGAGGATTAAAAGTTCTACTAGGAGTCGTTTTTTGGCCATATAGCCATAAATTCTTAGTAGAATCACTTGTGTTAAAAAAAACCATTGATACAGGATATTAAGTAACAATGTTTTCTTTTTTTACTTGGACTCAGAGAGAGCATTACAGGCATTAGCCATCTCAAACATGACAAATTAGTCCACGAGATGTAAAATCTTCACAGAACCTAGCGTTAACCATCTCAACCATGACAAGTTAGTCCCTAACCAGACTTTTTATACCGATTCTGAGGCCGGGAAAAAAACTCTAAAGTGATTTTTTTGGGATTGGGGAACCTCTTTTTAAGTTTGTTGCGAAGTTTGAATTGAAGTGCTTAAAATTGCCTAAATTAGGGGTATACTTGGGCAAGCCAAATTCCAAAACAGTATATTTAACTAGGGCAGGCAACAAGTAGGCATATGGACCCAACTTAATGTGACATTTAGTCAGCATGCCCCAATTGTTCACTTCCTCACGCAATGCAATATTTCCCTCTGCACATGGTTTTGCGTCTCAAGGATTTAAAGCAGCCCCAACACTACATTATTAGCAGCTTGTGGTTATGTCTCTTTCTCTCTCTCATCTTCTTAAATTCACACTAGAATGTGGATCCTTAGTGATTATATGAGACAGCTGAAGGGTTATACAGAGACTTGAGTGATAAAAGCTCGATTCCAAATTATAATCGAGACATTCATGGGTAGGTATTGTGATCTTGTATTTTTACAGAAATTTTACGTATATGGCTGTGTAAAAGAGTATAGAGAATTGAGAATTTGTACATTTTAGATTCTTTCTTCGTTGTGAAGACGTTTACGATACACATTTGTTTTTTTGTTATGTTTCATCTTGACTGACCACCTAACTTTATTTATTGCATGTTCGTAGTTCATGACATAAGAACAACCGAACTTTAGAACTTAAAACGTGCTATGTTTGTTAAATTTTCCCACCAATAGAAGATGAATGCCAATGTTTCACATATATGACTTCTCATGTAGGGGTGGGAAAAAGGCCCACGAGTCCGGATCCACCCGAGTTCGATGTGACCGTGGCCGTCCTGTGTCCGAGACGGATACTACCCGACCGAACCGGCAAATTTAGTCGGACGGACACGGACAAGAGGCTCCAACCGGCATTCCGCCCGAGTCCGGCCGGTAAGCCCGAACGATTGATATTTTCGACTTACTTAGACATTTTAATCATATATAGATAGTTATAATTAATTAATATAGTTAACATTTAGACTACACACTTACACGTGTATGCGAATCAATTGATATAGTTAACATTTAGACTACATACTTACACGTATATGCATGGAAAGACTAAGTTTACAATGTGGGATTATGTTTTATCGACTTTGCTTGGGTAAAATCTTAATGAATATCTTTTATAGGCATTCAAGTAAAAAAAAAGCTTAACTGGGCCACCATTTGCAAACCTCGCAAATTCCTAAAGGCATTTGCAATAGCATTGAGTCCATTCAAAGGACCTTCTGGTGGGGAAAATCCAAAACTTTTCATACGCTTAACTGGGCCACCATTTGCAAGCCTCGCAAATTTGGCGGTCTGGGCATTCGTCTCCCTCTTCTTGATAACCAGGCATTTCTGAACAAGATCAATTGGCGTATTATCAAAATTCCTAATGCAGTTTGGGTTAAAATTCTTAAAGGAAAATATTTTCCGAATTCGTTTAAACCCACTCCTCCCAAACCTAGCCATTCTTGAATCTGGAAATCCATCAACAAACAGTCTATTCATATGCAGAATTTGATCTTCTGGGACATCAACAAAGGTGACAATATTGATATTTGGCAGGACTTCTGGATTCCGGATTACCCTCTGCCTATCACGAATCACAATGAGATTAATCTCAAATGAGTTTCACAACTAATGGATAACAATACTTGGAATACTAATATTTTACATTGTTGTTTCAACACTGAAATTTGTAATGCTATCCTGAGCATTAACATACATAGTGACCAGGAGGATATTCCTAGATGGGCGCTGACTAGATCAGGTATTTTTTCAATTAAATCTATGTATAATTCTCTGCGAATTAGATATACTAACCTTATGCAGGACCAAACGGACTGGTTCTTCATATGGAACATGAATACGATTCCTAGAGTCAAATTATTTTTATGGAAATGTTGTACTAATGCTCTACCAGTAAAGGAAAAAATAGGTAAATACATTGGTAACCAATTCTCTTGTATTAACTGTAATGAAAACGAAACTTTAGACCATGTTATGCTTCATTGCACCTTCGCTAAAGCTATTTGGTTTAATTATCAGGTAAGAACAGACCATATTATATCTACTATCCAATGGATACACCAATGGAAAAAACTAGATGAGGAAATTGGTCTACTATATGCCAAAATTCTATGGTTTTTATGGAAAGCAAGATGTGAAAACAGCTTCTCCAAAACGAAACAAAATCCTAGACAGATCATTGATAGGATAAATGCCAATACCATCACGCCTATTAAGATCGAACCCTTTATACCTAAAGTTTGCAGGGAAAAAACCAAACTGGAAAAATAGAGACCTCCATCGATACCATATCTTAAAATTAATGTTGATGCTTCTTTCTCCAAAAGCTCAGAACCAGCAGGGACTGGGTGTATCATCAGAGACGAAACAGGCGCTTTTGTTATTGCAGCGGCTGACTCTGTACGAGGTCAGAATGCGGAAGAATGTGAAAGCATTGCCATACTTTACAACATCAAATGGGCTTTAGATTTGAACATAACCACGTTCATTTAGAAAGTGATAACCAAACGCTTATCCACTTTATCAACGGACAAAATGTTAGTCTCCACTGGCAATCTACAAAGATCATGCAACAAGCTAAAGAGCTCAGGGATAAATTTGATGGTATTATCTTTACGTTTATCAACCGGGAAGGCAATACTCAGGCGTAGCTAAATGGGGCAGGAGGAATGATAGTACGAAAATATGGAATGTATTACCTTCTTTTGTTAAAGCTATATGTTAGTACTTTGTATGGATATTTTAGTTATGCTATGTTTTCTTCATAAAAAAAAAAAAAAAGTAAAAAAAAAGCAACATTGTGCCCGAGTCCGACCGGTCCGGTACCCGGATTGTCCGACAATTTAGGCGGATACGGACGGACAACGGACAACGGACAACCAAATTTTGTCAAGTAACTGTCCGATTTGTTCGAATGTCCGAACGGACAAATTGAGTATTTGTCCGTTCCGCCCGGACCGGAAGAGTAAGTGACCGTGGACTACCCGTCCGGTCCATTTCCCACCCCTATTCTCATGTTTGTTTTTGTTTCCTCAACTAATTCCAAACATGACCCAATCCCCCAATTACCTTGCCCTCTTTCTTTCTATCCATCCCTAAGTTTCCACCACCATGTAAGCCCATCTATTAATACACATACTCAAAATCAATCCAAAGATCACTAGCTCTCCCTATACCTTCTTTCTCTTTAGACCCCTTCTTCTTTTTAAAGATCACTAACTCAAAATGATTGGCCCAAAGAGCCTTGTCTCAATGGCAAAGAAATGGCAAAAGAAGGTTGCTATTAAAAGAAGAACAAGAATATCATTACTACCCAATGATACTAATAAATGGTACTTTTACACTATCGATAAGAATCGTTTTGTTGTTCCACTTGAATATCTAAATAACATTATCTTTAGAGAATTATTAAGAAGAGTTTGGACTGCCAAGAAATGGGCCTATTACACTACCATGTGATTCGATATTGATCAAATACCTTATATGGTTTCCACAACAGCAAGAATATTCCGATACGATAGAGAAGTCTATTTTGCTTATATGTATGACTACCGACCTCTGCTCATCAAACTATTCTCTTATGTACAAACAATAATAAATTTTTTGTTCATGGTTTGTGAACAAGTAATTTGTGTTTTATGTTTTTTTTTTTGAATGGTCAACGTGCCTCGAACCCTTGACCCCCGAAGTGGAAGATTGTACCTCTTACCACTCCAACCAAAGGTTGTTGACAATTTGTGTTTTATGTTACTTTGCACATATATATTGTGAAATTCTGTTTAGTGGTTTATTCCAAGTAGATCAATAGTATTTCAAACATTTTGTTTCAATTCGTGTTAAATCTCTAGTTATGTTCTTTTGGATACCAAAACAGTAGGAAAATTTCCTGACAGTTGTGGACGAGATATGTGGTGAAGAGTGAAGACCACCAAAAACTAAACAACAACGAGACCATCCTAAACCCGTCTCAAAGCTCAAGATGTAATAAGTCTTAGTCCGATAGTCTATCATAGTTTAACAAAAATCATATGTCAGGGGGAGATTGTTAGGATTATTATATTTTAATTTAATTGTAGAAAGAGTTCAAAATGATCAAAGAATTTTATTTTATTCTTTGATCACAAAAGAAATACAAGACTCTATTTATAGAGTTACAAAACTACTAGTTTCTAATTTTTTAATATATTTACTAGCTTCTAATATATTTAGTAGTTCCTAATATCTTATTAGTTTCTATTATTTGATACTTCCTAATATTTCAGTATAGTAAAAATATTATATGGGATATCTTAAAATATCTATATAATAAGGGAGGAGGGTATCTTTTTGCCTCCTCCCAATGGCTCAGATTTATCCTCACAAGTTTATCTTGGATGGCTAGGATCTAAAATTTCAAATTCGGATGGTCCAGATCTAATTATATTTCATCTGAGGGTGAAGATTATAACAAACAACATCTTTCGCGAGATACCCTTCACAAACAACCCAATCTTCCCGCCCAAACTTCATTCTCACGCTTTCTGTCAAGCCCTTCCTCCCATACTATCTCATCTCCTCCCAGACACTCTCTCTCTCTCTCTCCCTCTCTCTCTCTCCCTCTCACGCACACAAACACACGGTTGATTTTGACTCTACGCCTCTCTGTCTCTCTCACGCACAATCACATTAGGGTTTTGAGTTATTTTATTTAGAGTTTACCTCTCCACTTAAATTGGTTTAGGATTTTGATTTATTTGAGTTTTAGGTCATCTCTCTTTCTTTCTTTGTTGTATTTTTCACCAAACTGTTGTAAATGGGGGAAGAAGGGATTGACTATGATCTAATGATTTGTTGCTTTGGGTTTTGATCAGATTGCTTGCTTTGATTTTGAGCTTATTGAAGATTGAAGACCTGAATTGGGAGCATTCATTTTTGCAGAAGTTACATGGAGATTCAAGAACCTAACATGATTCAGGTACATGTATAAACTATTTAATTATGGGAGCCATTCTTTTAGATTGTTTATTGGATCGACTATATAGTTTCAATAATTTGAAGAAGGTGTGTTTGTTAGTTAAACTTGAATGCTCATAAACATTAATTTACTGTGGTGTATTCAGGGCCGACCCAAGTATATCGGAGGCCCCAAGCGAAATTAAAAATTGGGGGCCCATACAATGGATATGAGAAAAAAATTAAATAAAATTTCGGCAATGCAAAGAGTAAGAATAGAACCCTCGACCTTTTACCCAAGATCTAAACTCTTTACCACTAAGCTACACCTTAAATTATGTTTGACATTGATTTAAAGTATAATTAGTTTTTCGAAAGTTACATACGAAATAAGAAACATGAGGCCCTTGATTATTTGGGGCCCAAAGCGACCGCTTTGGTGGCTTTGGTCACGGGCCACTCCTGGGTGTATTGTTTCATAGACTCCAAGGAGAGATTTGGTCATTTAGGATTTCGTCAATTACAGTGAAATTTATCTCTCAGTTTTTCTCTTTCACATAAACTGAGAATCGATAGAGCTTCAAAACGTAACTTCTGCTTCTCTCTGTCTTCCCTTTCTGGACACTACATTTCATATTAAATCGATTTAGGGTTTTGTGGGGGTAGGAAATCGCAGGTCAAGAAGTCAGCTGCTGGACCGGGTCGTTGACCGGATGTCGAACCTCCACCTGTTAATAATTTTGCGGGCACCGACAACGTCTTTGGGCTTAACCTGTGACAAAAGGGACAAAAACACATGTGACCGTGAGGTCTTAGGGGACACCGGGATGGTGCCGGCCTAAGGGGGCTCCGACGGTCAAGTCAGTAAATTTGCAAGAGAAGTAAAGTGTACGTGGGTATTAGCCTTGGAATGTTACTGTTGGTTGGATAATGGTCAGAGCTTAGGCACGACTCGTAGAGTGGCCAGAGCTCGCTCTCTACGGATGACTGACTTGGTTGAAGAATGGTTATGACAATCTACGAGGTACGTCCTTAAATAAGGCAGCCCTGGGGTAGTTTGCCTTGTCCTAGGGTTTGTGTCGTAAATAAATGAGAATCTTTCAGGCCTGACCTTGTAAATATTTACGTGGGTGAGGTAAGGAAAGTCTGACCTCCAGGAGATATAAAGTACCTGCCTACGTTGATAATGGTAGGTCGCCCTTCCTTGGTTGTCAGGATGCCCAAGTGAGAGAAAGTAATGGTCGAGCTTCCTTGGTGTCTGTCGCCCAAGAGATACAAACGTAGGTCAACCTTACTTGGTTGTCAGGTCGCCCAAGAGAGAGAAACGTGGGTAGAACCTTAAGGAAGCCTTATACTTGGAAGGGTCTTGCATCGGTATATTAAATCGCAATTGTTTTTAAGTGAGAGGAAGGAAGCTCGATGGTTGCTCAGATGCTCGCTCTGTATGAGAGAGAAATTGGATGTTAGTATTGAATCTGTACTCGATGTGTTTGCTCGGAATCAGATGCCCTGTATCATCTTCCTCTCGATCATTTTATAGTGTTTGTGGTTGACTGTCACCTGGCGGTGAGCTGTCTCTTTACTACGGTAACGCATAGAGCTGTCACCATTAATACGAAGATCGTAACTCCCCTAATGGGTATATCCGGGATATTGTCGTCACGTTTCTCTAACGGATATACGAGGGGAGGTCTGCTGGTGAGGACAAACCTCTTTATCCAGAGCTGGAAATACTTGCGTAATTTGGCGTTGCTTTGGGGTGCCCGAAGATAGATGGGTAGGGCCCATTAGCCTATATTTCACGGTCTTAGTCGCCGTATAAGCCCATGAATCGTTAGATTTCTGGAGGCGCTCCTAGTGACGTATTTTGGCCCATACAGGTTTTAGTTTAGGGTTTCATATTAAATCAATAGAAACGTTTGTCTTCTCATTTTACTTTTATGTAAGTAGGGTTTAGTTTCATTTATCAGTAACTATGACTTTGGTTTCATTATTTCAACTAATTTGGTTATCTCCAGTTTAGTTGGGTCTCATTTAAGGCTTTGTAGTGTTATTTGTTGTGCTTATGTTGGTATTAGTTTCAAATTCATGGTCGTTGTTTTTAGTTTTAGATTCATGTCTTTCTATTTTTCTCACAACGCCATTTTCTCTCATGTATCTCAATCTATCTATTACTCGTATTCATTTTTTTCTGAGATTTTGTTGAAAGGGATTAAGTTTGTAATATAGCTTTCTTAGTTTGTTTGATACAATAATACTTTTTCATTTTGTTGTTTGTTCAAATGGGTTTTTAAAAGTTCCAAACTTAACCAACCAACCGGAATGACTTCGATTGTAATGAAACTCCTAACATTCTTAAATAGAACACAATGAGTCGGCTAAATGAAAACCGTAAATTACTTCATTTAACTTGGGCAAATAGCAAACATAAAGCTTCTTATTCAAATTACTAATTGGTTTTGGATAATTTGATGTTTGTGTTTTTATTACTTTGTATAATTAGGCCTTAATAGTACTATCAAGTTTATATTGTAACAAATGATTGACCAAAATTTGTGAGCAAAATTTGCACTAAAATCTGGGGTCTAATTTGGATTTCGCCTAAATCCGTTTTGCTCCTTTACTTAATGGTCGCTGCTATCTTTGTTTTCTTCAATTGTTTTTGTCCATCTTTTCATTCTTCCTATGGTTTATGAGATCCTTGCTTTAGTCGTTTACATTTTGTGGCGTGAAACTATACAGGGTTTATCTCTAGGTTTCTTATCTATGATTTCACATTTAGGTTTCAAATACTATTAATAATGAAGTATAAAACTAGAACATCATGGGGCACCCACTGTTTTGTAATTTTGCCCCAAGGGTACTTCGTGTTTATATTTGTGAGTTATTATACATCTTCGACCCATTAATACGCAACACATGAAGCAACTGCTTTAGAAAACTACTTTATTTGTGTAAAGACTGTGTTATAGGTGCCATATCAAGTGACTTCAGCAGTAGGGGATATCCCATCTTCAAATTATCTTTCAATCATTAATTTTTTTTTCTTCTAAATAGTTAGTGCACTTTCTATTGCAGGTAGATAAAGCTCTAATATAAGTAACCATGTTCAAGAATACTCCTCCATACCATTGCAAATATGAAACTGGTTGTAAGTATACATGGTTTCAAATTGATTTTGGGTTCTTAACTTTGCACAGAATTCAGCCAGTATCTCGGTTCTTTACTTCAATCTCCACTTTCATGAATACTACACTATTAATTCAAGTTGTGCTTCAAAATGGTGTTATAACTATTGGATCTTCATTTACAATGTCTTTCTGTCTATGTAAGTTTTTTTTTGGGAAATTAAAACAATTATCATAAGATGAACGTGAATGATGAATGTAAAGTATAACAACATTTCAATGACCTTAGATGTCAATCTATTATAGCTTAATATCAGACTAGAAAGAAAACCCAACTCAAGATGAGTCGGCTATCTCGACAAGTTCACTGCTTACATGGACAATAAGTGGTTAAGAAGCACCATAGAAAACATGTTTGATATGCTTGATGTATGTACTTGATTATTTCTGTTATTCGATGCAATCGGTTTTGTGAGCTTTTATTTAAACTGTCAGATAGTGAATAACTATTTTGAAATCAGGTACGAGGCAACTCAAGTCTGAAACTGAATTTCAAATAAGAAATGTCGGTTTTAGCAATGGTCTGAACTTCTTTTTGTTTGTTTGCAGAATGTGACGATGACTGGAGATATATTGTTTGTGTTTTTGTGGAAGGATCACCCTAAGTTTGTGTTGACCTGTCTGGACGGTAGGTAACTAGCTCATCAAGACTAATTGTTGGGAAATTGTGAACATCGAGGAATAGATGAGGAACCAAGCGGGATAATATGCATGGTGGTGCCCAGAAGGTTCAGTGCTCCCCGCAATGAGAAGTGAACTAATGAATTGATTATGACTTTGTTTTACTTAAATTAATTTTAAATTTATTCATAAAGTCACACTTTAAATTTATTCATACTGTTTGTGCCCTGCGGGCACGGGTTACACCCTCGTAGAAAGATATTTCAACAAGATGCACACATTATGATCAGCGCAGATCCTACAGACAAACACGTCATCAACATTACTGCCAAATAAGATGATGACAAATAAGCAAAATAACAAATAACGGGTCCCACGACAACATATAAAACGTACCCCTATCTTCACGACTTTCTAGTTTCCTCCATTTCTTCGCACCTCTTTTCTCTTTTGTCTCTATATACTTGTTTTGTAATTGGAAAAGGCGATTGGTAAGGGGAGGTGGAATTTGTTGTTGGGGAGCTATAAAGATTAGTAAAAGGGGATTAGACTTTTAGATTATATTAAAGGACCTTCTATGTTTGGGCTGAAAAGGGTGGGTGTCATTAAGTGGAATTAGAGTTGTGAAGAGAGAGAAGCTCTACAGTGACGTCAGCAGCTCCTCCCCTTTCACCCTCGTTAACCAAGCTTAAGTTGTCAGTTTCAAATATCTACAGTCGCCATCTTTGAGATAGATACATTAACTGTATCGACCGGATTATTTGTGTGCCGGAATTTTAACTTTCAGTGTTAACAACCTTGATTTCTATCTTTAGATTATCGGAGGCAAGGGATCCCCCGAGCCCAATTCTGCAGGGAGAAAATCTTTTTTCCTTTACTTTTCTCTTCTTCTCTTTCTTTTATCCTCTCGGTTAGCTCTTATTCTTCTTCTTTGTTTTAATCTCCTTTAGATTTATCTTTCTATTTTCAGGTGAGGTGTAAGTCCCGACGGTAGTGGGGAAGATGAAGACTCCAACCTACAAGTGGCGGCCCAAACCCTATCACAGATGTCAAGCTTGGAATCATAAAATTCCCACTCAAGAGATTCTTTTTTGACATCCCTTTGACGTCATCAGGTTCTCATTTGTGGGAAATGGGTATTCATCACAATCTGATGAAAAGAAACTTTTGGGTTCTTCGAGTGGTTTTATGTAACCATGCAATACCGGGAGTTTTATTGGGCGGTATTTTGGGAACAGCAAGATCCAACCCATATTCCCTGAATTTATGGGCTCTCATTTCAAGTTACGACACGTACTCTATGAAGAATGGATTGCATGCAAGCGTGACTTCCCTAAAACCCTCATTCCCTCAACTCTACACGCTAGCTCCGACGAGTTCTTCACCCCTTCATCTTCCATCATCATTACTCAGACCAGCAAAATGACTAACACTCCCAAAACTCAAGCCAATACAACTCTTCTCTCTGCAACTCAACTTGCAGACCAAATGGAAAACAAACTTACTATCCCGGCTACTAAAGAACCTCTTGTCTTCCTTGATAAAAAACTCACCCAATCTGTTGATACCCTCAATCTTCATAGAAAGCTCATAGGTCGTCTCTGCAGTCACCATTTTATCCCATTGTGCAAGATTCAAAACCAACTTAAAAGAAAATGGGAAGTCTCTTTTCCGTTCACTATTGAACCCATTCCTAATAGGCAAAACTTCTTCATCTTTGAATTTCAAGTGGAAAAGGATAAAACCAGGGTCCTCATTAACAAGCCTTACATTGTGCTAGCTTATCTTCTTATTCTTCACAACTATGATGTGGATACTAACCCGGCTACGATTCCTCTGCATTTTGATATATTCTCTGTGGTCATGTCCCACTATCCCTCTTGTCTTCACTTTGAATCTGATCTTCGAGTCATAGCAAACCCTCTTGGTCATGTACTTCATTTCATCCCTGATAAATGGACCACTCTTCCTGATAACAAGATCAAAATAGACATTGTCTGGGATGTCACTAAACCAATCCCCACTGGCACCTCTGTTCAATTAGATGGAGATCTTATTCGAATCGATTATCGATTCTTCCCTTTCCCAAAATCTACTTGTCTATACTGTAGGATCATCGACCACTCTCCATATCCTTGTCTGGATCCTGATAATCAACAATCCACCCCTATAGTCTCCATGCAAGTCACTAAACCAACACCTCTGCCTTGTACCCTTGAATCTATTCTAGGATTACAACCTCCCAAACCTAATAACAGAAAAACAGACAATCAAATAAAAATTCTATCTCAAGCTATTGTCTCCATTAGTGAGGTCACCAAGGAGGGATATCTCAATCCAATCCCAGGAAGCAATCAACCCCCTATTATCCATACCACCAGAGCAATCCCTCATACTATGAAGGATAAAGTTTCATCTCCCAGCTGGACGAAGCAATTACTGAGAAAACCCCCCAACTTTGACATCATATAGGCACCTCCAACTGGTATTAAGTTCAAAGAACCCATCCTCCCGAGCCCATCAAAGAATAAACCCGAGATTGACCCTAGGGATAAAGGGAAAGCCTCAATTATCCAACCCCCAATTCCTCCTTATACTGAATCCCCGGTCAAAACCAACTCGATCACCAACTCTTCTCCTACTCATTCATCCATTAGAGAGAAAAGGAAGCAACTTGCAGATGAAAATCTAGTCAAAGCCACCATTTTTGATGACACTGATTCCTTCGTCATAGGTTTGGAACATTTCTGGAAAAGATACAAAGAGGATAAACAAATTGAGAATATCCCCTTTTGGGATAATGAGAAAGAACAAGGCTCTAGTCTGGATAAGACCCATAATTCTCCATCTTTCTTCACCCTTGTTTCAAACCTCCCTCCTCTTCCAAATATTTCCTCTAATTTTTCGGATGATGTAAATTTCGATCAGATCTTTGGCCCTAACAGGAACATGTCAGAGAGAAACAAGGATCAAAGAAAGAACAGAAAGTTTAAGAATGGTAATCCCAAAGTTTCAATTCAAGAAGTTAAAGCTTCCGAGTCTATTATTCAGAATATTACTCAATCAGCACCTTAAATGAATATTTCCAGTGTAAGCAACAACATTAACTCGGGTATGCACAATATCAATCTTCAAAAACCAACTACCAAAGGGCAAGATAACACCTCACCTGTGTCTACTACTAAGGTAACCCATTTCATCTCCTATCTTGTTAATTTTCTTTATAGTAATTTGTTAGATTTTATATCCTCTTATACTATTATGTTTCCGAAAATTCCTCTGTCGGTTTTAAGTTGGAATTGTCAAGGGCTTGGGTCAAAAGTCACGAGACATTACCTTCAAAAGCTTATCAGAAGTCAACACCAGATATCTGTTTTTTAGCTGAAACTAAACAACAGGATGATAAAGTGAAAACAATTATGAATAAGCTTCATTTTGACTCTCTTATCATTCAGAGTCCTCAAGGGTTAAGTCGGGCCTTAGTTGTAGGCTACAATGATGCTCTATCTATTCAAAACACATTTCAATGCCACTCCTGGATTCAGATTTGGTTTACATGCCTCAACAAAGCAGTTTCTTTCTCTATCATTTTCATGTATGGAGAACCTGATGGCAGGAAAAGAGCAGATTTTTGGGACAATTTTGACTTATACTGTTCCCAAAATCTTCATCCTCATGAACCCTGTATGCTGATTGGGGATTTAAACATTATCCTTCATCCCTCAGAAAAACAAGGTGGCACTCAGCCTAATATTAGTCAGCTTCAAAAATGGAGAGGAAAATTTGATAATTTGGGATTTGTGGATATTCCTTATCAAGGATCATCCTATACATGGACTAACAATAAACCCCATCCCAATCTTGTCCTGCAACTTCTGGATAGAGCATTGACTTCTACCAAATGGCTAGAAGCATTCCCATACACCATTACTTCTAATCTTCCTAGAATGGGATCTGATCATCACCCTATATTGGTTACTACCTCCAATCATTCTGATCATGCTAAAAAAATTTTTAGATTCAACCCTGATTGGTGCAAAGATCCCAATTGTACTATGATCATAGAAAAGGATTGGAAGAGGAATAGATCAGGTAATCCTCATACTTTTGTTCACACTAAGCTCATGGACCTGCAGCCTTTATTGGCAGATTGGAATCTCAACCATTATAACAAGCTGGTTAAAGATATCAATAATACCTCTTATGTTTTAGAGCACTGTAACAACTCTCACCAGTTCCCTAAAATTTTAGCAAACCTTAATTCCCTCCTCAATGAACAAGAATCTTATTGGAAGATCAAATCTAGAGACAGTACTATCTCTTTAGGGGACAAGAATACAAAATTTTTCCATGCTGCAGCCTCTTCTAGAAGAAGAACTAATAGAATTAAAGGTTTACAAGATGAATTAGGCACCTGGATCACTGATCATCATGAGATAAGAAAATTACTTCAATCATTTCAACAATTTGTTATCTTCTAATCACTCTCACAGTCATACCCCTCTTGAAGGCCTCTTCCAAACCATTATTACTGAACATACAAATAACCTCCTAATTTCTATTCCCTCTTCTGAGGAAATCACTCAAGTTGTTCATCTTCTTAAAGCTGATAAATCTCCAGGTCCAGATGGTTTCTCCCCATCTTTCTTTCATCATAATTGGCCTGTGGTTGAAGATGATGTGGTTAATATGGTTCAATATTTTTTTCAAACTCAAACTCTTCCACCTCATATAAACCAAACCCATTTAGCTCTGATCCCCAAATCCAAAAACCCTACTACCCCCTCAAGTTTTAGACCCATCAGCCTTAGTAATACCACTTATAAGATTATCTCCAAGATTATTGCAAATAGACTCAAGCCCCAACTAGATAGTTTTATAAGCCCTTACCAAAATGCTTTTGTTCCTGGTAGACATGGTACTGACAACATCATCTTAGCCTCTGAAATTGTCCACTCTATGAAAATTCAAAAAGGTAATCAAAAGTATTTAGGTCTTAAGCTAGATATGACAAAAGCTTTTGACAGAGTGGAATGTGATTTTCTTATCCAAATTATGAGTAAATTAGGATTCTCCAATACTTTCTGTACCATGATATATCAATGTATATCTACCACCACCACTTCTGTTCTGCTAAATGGATCCCCAGGAGATCAATTTTCTCCTTCCAGAGGACTTAGACAGGGTGATCCTCTTTCACCATACCTATTCATCATCTGTATGGAGGCTCTTAGCAGACTTTTAAACAAAGCTCAATCAGATGGTCTCATTCAAGGTTTTAAATTCAGGAATTCTCCATCTATTATCACTCATATGTTTTTTGCAGATGACTGCCTCCTCTTTATCAAAATGGATATTCCCACAGTTCATAATCTTCTTGATATTCTCAATCAATTCAGTCTTACTTCTGGTCAGATGATAAGCTTTAACAAAAGTGGTATCTTTTACAGTGCTAATGCTCATAATAGACACTGCAGGATGGTGGCCAAAATTCTTAAAGTTAGACCTATCAATAAAGAAGAACCTTATCTGGGTATCAACATTTTCATAGGTAGATCCAAAATCAAAACTTTTCAACTTATTCTGGATAGGCTCCATCAGAAGCTTAGTACATAGAAAAGAAACTTGCTATCCCAGGCAGGCATAGGAGAGCTTATCAAGTCTTCTCTGGCTGCTGCCCCTAGATACCAAATGGCTGTTTTTGATCTTCCTTCAAAGATAAAAAATTCCATTACTTCTCTTCAGAGAGAATTTTGGTGGGGACCTAAATCTAACAAGAGGAAGATTTACTTTAAGAATTGGAATTCTATTTGTACTCCTAAAGCTATTGGAGGTCTAGGAATCAGAAATATTGATAAGGACAACTTAGCTTTAAGAAGTAAACTTAACTGGGAGATTAAAACTCAACCTAATTCTTTATGGGTTCAACATATCAAAGACAAATATGACCTTGCTTCAGTTGGGTATCCATCAAACTCCTCTGGTATTTGGAAATCTATCAAGAGAAATCAACAAAATATTAATCAGTATGTTATTTGGGAGATAGGAGATGGATCAAAAATTAATATATGGTTGGACAAATGGATACCAGGTATAGAAGAACTGGGACAACATTCTGACAATCATGGTTATACTTGGGTCTCTCAACTCATTAGTCCTGATCACACTTGGAATTTTGCTACTCTGTCTCTCCTTTTCAACTCAGATATACAAGTCAGAATCCAATCTATTCCTCTCACTTCCAGCCATGACCAGCAAAAATGGATGCTATCTAACTCTGGAGAATTTTCAATTTCCTCTCTTTATAAGTTTTTGGCATTTCAGAATACCCCTGCTACTCATTCAACAATTTGGAAATCAATTTGGAAGCTTGGAATACATCCAAGATTTCAGTTATTTTTATGGAAGCTGGCTGAGGGTATTCTTCCTCTCAAATGCCTGCTTAAGCATTATATGCCGGATATTGTTTCTCTCTGCCCTCTCTGTAACACAGATGAAGAAACACAAATCCATTTTCTACAAAACTGTCATGTTACTAAGGATATCTTAAGAAACTTCACTAGCACAAATGTTAATGATCTCTCATACTCATCATTCACAGATTGGTTTAATAATGTTCCTGATTTAGAATCTATGGTCACTAGTCTGTGGCACATATGGAAATCAAGATGTGATCTGGTGTTTAGAGGAAAACAGGTTAATCTGGACTTCTTGACTAAATCTATCCAGAGCTACTTGCAAGCTCAAAAGGTCCTCTTAAACAATTTGCCTCAATAACAGATTAATTCTAATCTAACTTGGAAGGCTCCAAATGCAGGGTTTATTAAAATTAATTATGATGTTTCTTATCTTAGACAGTCTCTTACTGCTGCTTTGGCTATTGTTATATCGGATTGCACAGGAAACCAAAGAGCAAGAGAATCCACCATCTCAACAGCAAGATCGGTAGATGAAGGCGAAGGCAAAGCTGCTCTCCATGGTATTTTGCGGGCAATCAAACATGGAGTAAAGAAGCTCATTTTGGAGGGAGACTCTATAAATATTATCAACTCCCTAAATGGTCAGAAAAACTCAACTCATTGGACGGCAAAACACATTTTCAAGAATATAAAGCAGCTTTCCCTTTCTTTTGAGAATATTTCCTTTGTATATATCAATAGGTCTATTAACAATATGCTAACTCTCTAGCTCTTAGCACTAGGAAGCAGAAAACTTGTATATCTCTTTGTCTTCCTATATGCTCTCTCTCCCAGCATAACATCATTGTAAACTTTATGAACTATCAATAGATGTTATTTCTGCTTAAAAAGAAAAAAAAATTGTATGACTCATAATGTAAAGGACTGAAGTGTAAATATGTGAAATATTTTAGAAAAAACAAAAGAAAAAAAGCTTTCTTGTTACAAAGTATTCCCCTAATGAAGAAGAAATCAACCAAAATATTGTAAGTTTTTATTCCCTTTGTAATTCTAGGGTTTTACTAGCTCTACAAATCACGGCCACCATTAATGGAAAACTCGCAGATACTTTGTGAGTTTTACTAGTTCTACAAATCTCAGTCCTGAGAAAGATTGCTTACAACATAAACCCTTGTTGACTGTGATAAATGAGCTTCGACCTTGGAAAATGCTCAGGATTGCTTACAACATAAACCCTTGTTGTCTGTGATGAATGAGCTCCGACCTTGGAAAATGACGCTATGCGCCTCTTTTCTCTCTCTAACCGTTATCGCGGAGCGGAGCGCTCGTCTTCATTCAATTTCAGTTGCAGAGACACGAAAACCCTAACTGTAATGTTCTCATCATCTTCTTTCCCTCTCTATGTTTGTCATCTCTGAACATTTAGAAACCCTAATTTTCATGTGCAACTTTTGAAACCCTAAAATCCAAGATTGAGATGATAAATGTCAAAATCTTGAACCAGATCATGGAGATTTGTCAGGGACAAGGTAGTCCTGTTTTCTAACTAGAGGAAATTTTGATTTTTTTTTGAAGGATCCGATTGATTGGCGTTTCTGGTGAGTTGGATCTGATCTAATCCTTGAAGGGACAAGGTAGTTCTGTTTGTCATCTCTGAACAATTAGAACCCCTAATTTTCATGTGGAATCTTTTGAAACCCTTTGTCAGGGACAAGGTAGTTCTGTTTTTTCTAACTGGAGGTAATTTTGATGAAGCAGGGTTGAGAGCCATGGGGGAAGACCCAGACGAAGTTTCAGATGAGAACGAGTCTGACATCCTCCGTGGTGACTTTGTCACCCATTGGCATAATCTACAGTATGGGAGATACTGTCTAAAACAATTTGACCATGGTGGGCCGTTAACTTATCCTTCACCTAGTGAAGTACCTCCCGTGTACTTACAAGGGCAATTCTCATGGGATGATCCAGTTAGACCTCCTTCAGAAAATGTGAATCTATTTACACAGTTAACGGGTTATGCCCCTCCCGTGGTTCCTGTTCCGCCACTACAGCCTGGATTTAGTGGGGCTATTGCTGCTTACCAACATTATGGCGATGAAGCTCATAGATATCGTGGTGGAACGGGCGTGTATCTTCCTCGTGGTGGAACGGGCGTCTTTCTTCCTCGTGGTGGAACGGGCGCCTATATTCCTCGTGCTGCAAGATCACTAGAACTTGATACTTTATGTATTCTTTTCTGGTTTCGACATTTCCTTGATTTCTTAGTTGGTTTATTTTACGCATTATGTCTGATTATAAAATGTACTTTATGAAAAAAAAATCTGTGTTATGCTCTTTAGGAAGAGAGCACCACAAGACCTTTACCTTACTGGTGTCACTATTAGTAACTAGATCTTAGGACGGATACGAAGCAGTCTTAGTTTATGTGCCCCAGTTTCACAAATGCTGATGCATGGCTTATGTTAATGTCATTGCACGTCGAAATCCGTTTTCCTGAGAAATTTAAGTATATCTGAACGAACTGTCTTGTTGTGGTTCTACCCGTTGCAGTTATTAGAACATAATAGCTTTTGCGATTTAGACCAAAACCCCAAGTTGATAGAATGTATTAACAGGTATGTAGCTAGTATTCCTGTTTGGATATCTTTCATCAAAACTTTTCAAATATATGGCAGCTGGACATAATTTCGGGTTGTTCAGTGACAATCGATCCGGACGCCCCATCCGCCAGTGAAGCTTTATCCTTCCACTTAAATATAATTAGTAGACATTTTGACGGGGCTTCGTAGTTTCAAGATTTAGGGCTCATCTTGGTATACTAACGTATGCAAACACGAAAAATCGACTTCTCTAGATGGTAATTAACTTTTCAGAAATTAGGAAAAAGTAGAACACAGTTTCTTTAACCTGCCAAATATTTATTGATAGATGCACTTATCGATCATATATGTTGCTGGCCTCATTGTAGAGAGAGAGAGACTGATACCAATTTAAATATTTCAGAGGGCACGGAGTCGTCCATCTTCAGGTTCTTCTGATCAGCTTGAATTTGGCTCTGTTGGGCCTGCGCATTTCCCAAGGATGAATGAAGTTTCACATCTTGCCGAAGGAGGAGCTTCAAGAGATATTTCTGAGCCGCAGAAGTTCCGAGGAGATTCACCTACTAGCACTTCCCTGCACCGACCCTCTTCTCCTCAACTTCAAAGGTAGAATACTTGTTCCAATTTTCAGTTTTCTAGAGTTTGATTTCGTTAACTCTGGTAGTTGATACTATCCCTTTTACATACTACAGTAATTTCATTATAACCTTCTTTTTTTGTTTCTCATGCCATCGCTTATATGTTTTTCGGGGATGTTTGATTATCAGACCATCAAGTCAGATGAATTGTCAGTTGAAAGATCAGGATTTTCCCCCTCTTTCATTTCCAAACCAATGAGGTAATGGTGGAGGTGGCAGTGGCAGCAGTGGTGGTGGTGGCAGCTCTGGTTGTGGTGGTGGCAATGCTGGTGGTGGTGGTGACAATGCTGGTGGTGACCTATGTTGAAAAAGGCGGCAACAAGGACTAGGCGGGGGACCCGGGACTAGGAGTAGTCGATCGTATTTAGGCGGGACCAAAAAACTTTGTTAATACATCCCTTTAAATTTTATACTGTGTTCTTTTTTGTCAACACGTTTTTTTAACCTAAAGGATTTTTTTGCTTATCATCCAGATTCATGGAAATAGACACATTATTTTCATGATCTTATAGTTTGAAAGTCAAATACTTTGCTAATATAATATTATTTTATTTTTATTTTTATTTTTTCTTTCTCCAAATGAAGTGTTTTTCTAGAAGCCAAACAAGCAGAGAAATCATTCTGTTACAAGTTTGAAATGACTTGTTTTCAGATCTTTCATATGTTTGTTTTCAAATTAAAAAAAAAATCAGAAAATTGGGCTGAATTGGGCCGAAGTTTGAAATGACTGAAAAAGAGCCTATATATTTCAGACTTCAAAACAAGTCTGAAAAATGGGTCCAACTGCTTAATTTCGACAAATGACGCTCATGCCCTTGTATTTTAGATTTTTTGTCCCAACAGTGAATGAGTAAACACCACCACCACCGGCAAAATCGTACCACCACTTAGTCAGACGACCACCACCACTTGGTCAGACGACCACCACCACCAAAGTCAGACGACCACTGCCACCTAAGCCAGACCAGCACCTCCACCAAATGAGTCAGACCACCACCACCAAATGAGTTAAGACCAACAACACCACCAAATGAGTCAGACCAACACCACCACCATCTATAAGACCACCACCACCACCATCTATAAGTATGACCACCACCACCACCATCTATAAGACGACGACGACGACGACGACGACCACCACCACCACCACCACCACCATCTAAGTCAGACCATTAATTATATATATTTTCAGTCAAATATTTTATGTAGGATCCCCCACCACCACCACCACCACCACCCAGACTACCACCCACCACCCAGATCCACGACCACCAACACCACAGAGAACACCACCACCAACACCCAGACCACGAACACCACCACAAACACAAACCCCAACACCACAATAGGTACAAATCCCTGCCACCGCCACCCACCAAAAACCGACGACACCACAAAATACCACCACTAACGCATAAACCAGATCTTGTCATCGTAAATCCTTGCCAAATCCTTGACTATTCTGAAGATCGATTAGAGAGAGAGGGACAGATAGAGAGAAATACAAAGGAACCCGCCGGATCTGGCCGATTTTAGGCAATCTGTTGGTGAGAGAAAGAGGACAGAGAGAGAGAAAGGGGTTGAAAGAGAGAGAGTGTATCCCTAGCCGCACCTCCATGATCGGACCTCCTCGCCGGACTTGCTTTATTAGAGAGGGGGAATGTTGCAGAGAGGAGCCGGCAGAAATATGAGAAAGAGAGAGAAATTAGGTTTAGGTTTTTCTTTTTATTTTAGACATGGGAGGAGAGAAATTAGGGTTTAGGTTTTCGGTTTAGGTTATGTTTGTCTAACCTATGAAATAAGGGTAAAAGTGTCAAAAATGTAATTCAGACCTATCAATTCAGATTTGGAAAACAAACATCTAACTCCCAATATAACTCAGCCAATTCAGATTCAGCAAATTCAGTTCAGCAAATTCAGATTCAGCAAATTCAGATTCAGACGTTAAAAAAAAAACAAACAGCACCTAAGTATTAATCTTTTGAATTCTGATCAAGTACCACCGACCAAATGGATTATTAGGGTACTTTCTAGTTCTTAATTACATAAAAATGGTATATATTGTGTATCCATACGCGATGAAAGGGGTAAAAACACCTGCCCAAAGTGTTGTAGGCACCCAGATTGCACATAGGACATCTCACAATTTGTGCTTCGACGACGTGCCTACAACAGTTGGGGTGGGTGCTTTTAGCTGCACCCATACACCATTCCTCTTTGGAGTTCTTGATTAGACAGGTAAGATCGGGGTATTAGTGGGTTTATTTGTGGAATTTGATAGAGCTTGTGATAGTCCCGCATTGCTTGGGAGGGCACCCTTGGAGCATTGAGCTAAAGGTGCGTGGTCAAACTTAGTATATGTCGTCGCCTTTTGAGTGAAATCTTGGACAATTTTATTAAAAACGTGTAAGACATATGTTTCGAGGCGCACCTTGAGGCGATGCGGTCACTAAATGCCTCGAGGCATACCCATTTTAATTCGAGAATAAAGCGTGTGCAACTGAAGTCACCTGTTATTATTGAATGGTTGAACACTCAAAGAATTTATACTATGGCGGTAAAGTAGAAAAATAATGTTATGTTAATTTACTTAAATTTCCTTACAAACAAATAGTTCACGCCTTTTACACATCGAGGTTTACGAAGAGAGAAATTCCTCCATAAGTCAAAGTCTTACGAACAAACATTTGTCTTCGTTGAAAGATAGGTCCGAGGAGGGAAGAGAGAAAAAAGTGAGAGATCGAGAGAGAGGAAAATGATGGTGGTGGTTAGAGGTGATGATGATGATCACTGGTAGGAGGAGAAAAGAAAGGTAAAGAAGATTTGAATTTTTTGAAGGTTCGTCGGCTATAGAAGTCTACCTACGACCCTTGCGAGCCTGAAGAGAAGAAGTGGGTTTGGAAAAACGAAAAACAAATTTCACTTAAAAACTTTAAAACCTCGTAAAATATTTCCTTTTATTTTCCTAAAACATCGAACTGATAACCAGTGGCGGATTCAAAAATTGTTTTTAAGCGAGGCTAAACCTACATAGGCTTAAAATCGAATTTGGATAATTTCAAACCTATACTAAACAAAATTTCCCAATTTAATATTAAATTACACCGTAAACTAACATTTATTTGAAGTGAAAATAAGAAAATGACATAACCCGGACTCTTCGCGATCCTACTATAACTATGTTTACGAATATTTTTTTTTTGTTGAAAGATGTTTACAAACATATGTATCAATATTATATATACTAGGGTATAGCCCGTGCCCTAGGGCACGGACAGTTGTATCAATCACATTTAATGAAGTTGTTGATGAAATAAAGCAAATTGTCATAAACTTATCTTAACCAGAAATGTAATGTTCGATACAAGCAAGTTACAACAGCTTGACTCGAGAGTGACTCTAAAATCCCATCACTTGCAATCACAAAGAACAAATGATTTGGGGTTAACTGAACCACTTTCACCCAGCGGTATTATCTCCCAAACTCCTCGTAAACACAGTTCCAGGGTACAACCTATCTTGTACGCAAAGATCGCGTCCATCATTTTCTTCATCAATCCCAATTCTGAACATCTGGATCCTTAATCCCTTCGACTTCATCAGCACTCAAAATCCTAGTCCCACAAAGCTTCACCCTCTCATATTCATCCTTCCTAGACGGTATTTGATCACACGAGAGGTCCTCGGCAATAACACAAGTATCATTCGTCACAACAGTCACAACTCCTGAATCAACCACATTGGCAACAAAAATTGTACCCCCACTAACAAGAACAATAATAGCAGATGTACCTCTCACACTATCATCGATATCAGTGTCATGAAGTTTAGAATTTGTAGCTAAAAGTGTTGAGTTATATGCTTTTATAGGATCATCTAACAATGTAGGATCATTTAACAACGTTTGAGAGGATTTCTACTAATGTATCCTTAACAAAATTCGAACACTGAGTTCCAAATTGACCATGACCATCAAAAACACCAAATAAATGAAGATTAGGGTTACCTTTGCATTTTTCTGATTTGAGAAATTCATATGTTTAGGATCAGCTTTAGTTGATGATATCATTAGTGTTTAATTAGGCTATATTTCACATAACCATGAAGAATATCCATTTAACAAGTTCATTAGTGTTGCTATACCCTAATCTAGTTTTAATTAAACTATAGGTAGATGATATCACATATGATTCAAGTTCATCAGTGTTCATAAGTATATTTCTCATGTAGTTCATAATGTTTAGGAATAACTCCATGAAGAATATTCAACTTGTATCAATGTCGTTTTTGAATTTTGACCAATTGAGTTATATACTGTATATGTTTAGGATCAGCTATAGTGTTTAATTAGGCTCACCATAAATTTCACAGTGTCTCAAATTTCAATTAAGCCCACGAGAAACATAAATAAATAATGAACATCCAAAATAACATAAGACTCTTTCAAATTTCAATTAGGCTCACCACAAATCTTTGTAAATAACCAAGACAAATATCATAGTGTTTAATTAACAATGGAGATGATAATTTAACCAACTTAACAATGGAGATTTACAAGGATTTAATGAGTAAGAGATATTATGATAATTTAACCAACTTAACAATTGAGATTTCGTAGGCTCCCCGGAGATCTTTGTAATTAACAATGGAGATGATAATTTCAGAAAAAGAATAATTTGAGTATATAGGGTTGATTACCCACCAAAAATCTGAATGGAATGAAGTTCAGTGAAGAGAATGTGGAGATTAAAACTCTAAAACTCTAAAGTGAAGTTCAATTGAAATCTGAGTAGAACTCCTCTTATTTTGAACATATAAATATTTAAGATTTGAGTAGAAACTTTCCCCAAAACCTGAGTAGAAACTTTATTTCCTTTTTAAACGAATATCTAAAGAGAGGGAGAATTTTTTTTTAATTTCTTTTCTTAACCCTTGAAATTTATTAATGTGGAGATTAAAACTCTAAAGTGAAGTTCCTTTTTAAACGAATCTAGAGAGAGAAATTTTAATTTCTTATCTTAACCCTTGAAATTTATTTTGTTTCTTTTTTTTGATAATGATAAGCGGGAGAAGCCCGAACCGCATACAAATAAAAAAAATATAAAACAGCAAAGAAATCAAGTTACATCACATCATTAGCCCCACCCTTTCCTCATTCTCACTGTTCCTCTAGTATCCGCATTAACAATATTGACTAGTTCCACCGGAAGTTGATTAATATTCAAGTGAGTTACCCCCTGTCCGAGCTTCATCTTCGACAAGAAATCAGCAGCCTGATTGGCTTCTCTATAGACATGAAAAACCCGAAAACTCCGAAATTGGCTTCGAAGCCTCTGAACTCTCTTCCACAAACGTCTCGCCCTCCATGGTAGTTTCTGATGTGGTTTTGCAAGAAGTAACTTGATATTCATCGAGTCAAGACCAAGTTCAACTTCCTGCAATCCGACGCTCAGTGCTAGCTCCAATCCCAGCTCAACACCCTGTAGCTCATGTAAGAAGATAGTTTGTCCATCAACCTGACCTGTAGCTGCTCTCACAACCGTCCCTTCCGGATCTCGAATAATGGCTCCATACCCCGCGTCCACCTCGTTCAGTGCACCATCCGTGTTAATCATATATCTTCCTGCCGTCGGTCGAGTCCATTTGCATGGAGTGTAAACCGGCTTTTGGAGAGAAATGATAAGATTCCAGCGATCGATGGTTCTCCGATTCTCCTCCGTATCTTCAAACCGTTTGGTAACGGTATTCAACTTGATCCTCACTTCATCACAAATAGTATGTATAATGAGCCCCGGTGACATGACATAACTTCTAAATACCCTGTTGTTTCTTTTTTGTTTTTCTTAAAGTAGTTATTTTATTTCTAAGAATTAAACGATTATTGTTTTTTTAAATAGGTAACTTTATCTCTACGAAGGACTATATTTTAAATTTTGAGAAGGACTTCTAGACAATATCTTTTATTGAAAAATGATGTTTGTCCCAGTCAACATTTTCCTGTCTTTTTATATAATAGATAATAGATATAGATAATAGATTCTTAATGAGCGTTGATTCAGTGAGCTCAAGCTCATATTCTAAAACATATACAGATGAAAATATTACCAAGTGATACGAAGTTAACCATTAACGATGCATTGTATTCGAACAGATCTTTAAAGAATTTGTTAAGTTTTATAGACATACGGCGAAATGGTTATCACCTTGAAACTAGAGATGAAAATAATGAAGAATATTTGTAAATTACTTCAACTACTTCGGGCCAGAAGCATGATCTCGAGAGATTGGCAACTTTCTCTCCAGGATTGTATATTAAAAGGATAAAAACGGTTGAATCTTATATTGTCATAAACCAGAAGTTTTATGATCCAAGTGTGACGACACTTTGGCATGACCGTTTGGGACACCCGGGATCTACCATGATGAGTAGAATAATTCAAAATTCTCAAGGACACCCACTACAGAATCAAAAAATTTTAATAAGCAAGGATTTTGCTTGTACACCTTGCTCATTGGGGAAATTAATTATAAGACCGTCTCACACAAAAGTCCATATCGAATCTCCTAAATTTCTGGAAAGAATCCAAGGAGATATATGTGGTCCTATTCACCCACCATGTGGACCGTTTCGATATTTCATGATATTGATAGATGCTTCTGCGAGATGGTCTCATGTTAATCTTCTGTCTACTCATAATAATGCATTTGCAAGGTTGCTTGCCCAAATTATTCGATTACGAGCTCATTTTCCCGATTTTTCGATTAAGTCCATACGCCTTGATGGAGCAGGCGAATTTACATTAAAGGCTTTTGATGCGTACTGTATATCAGTTGGTATTGATGTTGAACGTCCTGTATCTTATGTTCATACACAGAATGGTCTAGCGGAATCATTCATAAAACATTTACAACTGATTGCACGTCCAATGTTGATGAAAACCAAGTTGCCGGTTTCTGCATGGGGATCTGCAGTATTAAATGCTGCTGCTTTGATCCGCCTACGACCTACTGCGAATGGTCAACATTCTCCTTTGTAACTTGTTTTGGGCCATCAACCAAATATAGCGCATTTGCGTATTTTTGGATGTGCGGTGCACGTGCCAATTACACCTCCTAAACAGGTAAAATTCGGACCTCAGCGGCGTCTGGGGATATATGTTGGTTTTGATTCACCATCTATTATCAGATATCTAGAACCTTTGACAGGTGATACTTTCACTGCAAGATTTGCAGATTGTCATTTTATAATCCCGAAAAATAAAATTAAGAAAGTCTAAAGTCTCTCTTTCTCACCAAAATAAATACAAAAAAAAAATGTACATTTCTTCTTTTGAGGTCCTCCTCCTTGTTGCGCCTCCTCTTTAGCTCCTTAGTGCTCTACACAACAAAAATAGAAAAGCAAGTCAAAGTATTCAAAAAGTCAAAAAATAAAAACTTTTCAAGTTTAGAAAAAATTTAAAACTAGTCCCCGGCAGCGGCGCCAAAAACTTGATGGGCCTAGAAAGTTTCCTAAATAGGTCACCACCCGCAAGTACACGGGCGTCAAGTAATAGTCCCGGTAAGACCGGTTCGTTCCTCAGAGACTAGTTAAACTTATTCTAAACTCAGAATTGGTTCTGATTTTGGTTTTGATTTTGGTTTTAAAGTAAAATATTAAAACGATTAAAAAGGTGAACTCAAATGGGGAGAAGTCAAATGGGAAGAGGGCCTAGGATTTTAGAATCTATTTTAGCACATTCTCATGAAAACCTAATCATGCATATCTTTTTATCACTCGAGTTTTGGTAGCCGAATGTACCAATTCCCGGAAAATAGTCTAATTAACGTCGAAAATAATTAAAGTCTAAATTCTAAAGTCTTGATATATTAAAGTTTCAACTATTGACTATCAATCTATAAGCATACACTATCAAAGAACTAAACCTAAGTATAGTGTATCAAATCGAAAGCATAGTCAATGAAAAAATCGTCATCTATCGAAACTATGAATTCAATATTTCCACATTTAAACTAAGAATTCAATCTTTCATGTAGATTACATCATCTTAGATACTGAACCAATTCATGATACCCAGAGTCAAATCCCTGTCATTTTGGGTCGACCATTTTTAGCTACATCAGATGTTGTCATATACTGTAGAAGTGGTCTTTTGAGATAGTCATTTGGTAATATGGCGGTGGAGATGAATATTTTTAATGTGGGACTTCACCCTGATGACATAGATGAGTTCAGTGGGTTGAACTTGGTAGAATTATTAGTTCAAGATGCATTGCCAACAACTCAGTCGAGAGATCCTTTAGAAACTCTATTGACACTTTCATGCTTAGATGAGGAGGGTAGTATTAATGAGATAGATAACATGTCAGAGGCTACCTCCTTGTTAGTGTCTGAGCCGACTACTTTGCCAACCTTAGAGTCACCACTTCCATCGTATGAGTCAAATGCTCTACCACTGAGCTATGGACCCACCATAAAAGATGATGATGAATCTTGGCTGCTCAATCTAGTAAATGAGAATGATGACTCGCTTGACTTAGTCAAGGACCTGGAGTTCTTTAAGGACACTAATGACATCATAATCAAACAAATTATAGAGGGTTTATCTGAACCAACTTTAATAGAGCTTGAGTCTGGTAACAGAGTGATTCCTTTGGAAAAACTCCGTGTACCTGTTTTAGAAACCTCTTGTTTAACTCTGGGTGTATTTGATAGTCCTCTAGATCCTCTTGTATCGTATCCCTCGGGAGCATGTTTAGAAGTTTGTGCAATATCTCACTTGGTTTCTCCTCCAAACCTAGATCCTTGCTACGAGGACTATACTTAAAAAAGGAAACTGAAATCTCTCTCTCAATAAAATAACTAATTTAAAAAAAACAATAAGTAGAACATTACAAAATTAGGATATCCACTGTATAACAATAATAATAAGAAAAATCGTCAAATTTAATTGATACAATTGTTCGTGCCCTAGGGCACGGGATATACCCTAAAAAAAAAAAAAAAAAAAGAGCTTCCGTGAACTTGACCCAAGTCCACGGTCCTAACCCGGTAGGTTTATTTTACCAATTAAACATGGAATATTAAATTGCAAGAAAGGAAAAGAATATTAAAGTTATTATTTATATAATTAATATACTACTACTACTATTATAGTTTCCTTCAAGAAACAAATATCTTTGTATGTTAATATTATTATGGTGGTCAATATAAAATATCTTGGTTTTTTAGAAATTCCAGTAAGACTTTATAAATTGAGAAGTGGAAAATGGTATGTTTTTTTTTTTTCCTGGAAAAGGAAGTTTATACTTTTTTTCTGTATTTATAGTTGATAATAATATACAGTACTTAGTAAACTTTACATATGTGTACAACACAAATTGGAAAACTTAACTAAAGAGTTTCAGCCATATTGGGCATCATTGGAAAGAGTTGATTCTCTTTCCAATTTTAATGAATCCACAGATCTTGTGAGATCGGTGTGATCTTTCTTAATAGTTGATTCTCTTTTCAATTTTAATGAATCCACCAATCTTGTGAGATCGGTGTGATCTTCCTTCCTAATAGTGGTTATATAGAGTCAGTTTTTCAACTCTATATACACCTCAATCGTATTCTTTCTTCTTCTTCTTCTTCTTCTCTGCTTCTTATTCTTCTATCTTCTATTCTTTCTATAGTATGGATCGAATGAGCAGCAGGTTCATAGCACCACCAATTTTCATAAAGAGCACAGAATTGGCCAACCATCACATATTTGAGTATAAGCAATCACCTTGTCATGAAGGATGGTCGATTGTATGGTGCAAAGATGATCAAGAGGAGGAAGAAGAAGAAGAAGAAGAAGAACAAGAACAAGAAGAAGAAGAAGAACAAGAAGAGCTAATAAACTCAATTTCAAGATGGGGGAGGAGGAGGTGGAAAATGGGTGATTGCTTTCTCTGGAATCCTACAACATTTGAGTCAATTATGTTACCTTCTCTTTATTCATTTCTCGAGGACGATACAATTTTGGGTCCTAGAAGTTGTATTCTATCTTCTCCGCCAACCTCAAATAATAATTCCATAGTTTTATTTGTCTTCTTTAACAGAGATAGACATGATTTGCACTTTCTTCTATTTTGCTATCCTGGAGATAAACAATGGAGAAAACAAGAGTATTCATTATCTGATGATTTTTCTCTGTTTTGCTTCAGAGGTACTAGTAGTAGTACCAAATTAATATATATCATGGGTATTAGTGACATCCGTGTGATCCGAAAATTCGAGCCTCAAATATCTATAAACTCATTCAAAGTTAACAAAAGTTCACTTGAGCCAGCAGTAGGAGATAACAGACCATCTGCGTTTAGAAGAGATTATGTGGAGTGTTGCTCTGAACTGTTTAAGATTGTTAGAGTTTGTCATTGGAAAGGCAGATTCGGAATAAAAGGATTGTTACATATAGAAATTTCAAAACTTGATTTAAGAGCTTCTCCTAGTCCTAGTTGGGTAAAAGTTGAAAACATGGGAAATCATGTGCTCTTTCTAGGGGGAAAGAGTACTGTTGCTTCTTTTTCAGCGGCTGAGTTGGGTCTCACAAAGGGTTGTGTGTATTTCACTGAGCCAAAGGAAGACAGCTTATATAAATTTGACCTAGAAGATGATTCTATTTATGTTTCTTTACTACCCTCCTACTCTACTTCGGAGGAAGAGGAGGAGGATCCTCCACTAATGCGGCCATTGTCATTGTTGTCGCTACAGGATTGGGTTAGGGTCTTTGATGGAAGATGGGGTTCTGACGATGAGGAAGGAGCAGAAAAAACTACTCTCCCTGCTGCTGATCAGGTAGTAGTAGACAATTATTGTGCCAATATTGTACAACCACCTACTACTGCTACATCTCCACATCTAGTTTTTTTACGGAAAGAGTGTCCTGTCTGGAACTTCATAGATCCAATGCATAATAACCACAAGTATCACTCGGAAATTCCATTATTAGATGGTGCAACAATCCACTTCTCTAAGGGTGGTTGGCTACTAATGTCTAGAGGAAAAAGAAACGTATTCTTTTTCAACCCCTTCACTAGAGTTACAATTTGTCTTCCCGACTTGGAAAAGTATTATATGTTTTCCGGCGTCTCTTTCTCGTCTTTACCTACTTCTCCAGACTGTGTAATTTTCGGTATTGCAGAACAACTTATAGGACATTTTTGCATCTCTATTTCACGGGGAGACGATTCTTGGTTTTACAATACTGAATTACCTTCTCAAGAAGAAAATCTTGTGGAGAAGTTTGAGGTGTCTTTTAACAATCCTGTTTTCTTCAACGGAGTTTTCTATTGCCTAGACAAGTACGGAACTTTAGGCGTCTTCGAAAAACAACATAATGTATGTAAGTGGAAAGTTCTTGACAAGCCTGAAAGGCCATCTACAAATGGTGATATCTATATGAGTTTCTTGGTAGAGTGTCAAGGAGAGTTGTTATCCGTGTTTTTAGGGCATCTAGGGGAGTATGTTTGGATATTTAGACTGGACTTGTTGAACATGAATTGGGTTGAGGTTAAAAGTTTGCAAAAGCACATGTTATTCATTAGCGATACCGCCAGTATCTCGGCAATCGCTCCCAATAGTATGATGGAGAACAAAATCTTCTTCGCTAGACTTGGTCGTGGTGACAAAATTTTATACTACTGTCTTGAAACAAGTATGTATTATTGTTTTGGGAGTCAACACTCCGCTGAAGATTTCTACGGCACAAAGACACAGTTAAATTGTAGCTGGATTGAACCTAACTGGTCTGATAATGCGGTACAAGAGCTTGATTGGAACAATGTTTAGCGAATTATACTATTCCTGCCTTGGGTTTTTTCATTTTACTTTCATCATTAACTTTTTTTAGTGTCTTATTTTCCCCTTTGTAATTGCAACCTTAGCAATTCTTGAATACAGTTTTACCTTCATCCAAAAAAATAAAACTTTTGTTGACATTTTAATAATTAAGATGATCAGAAGAAGATTACATACTGTGAAGTGAGTAATCTCACGATTAGTAATAGAGAAAACCGAGAGGAGGAAGGCTAGAGAAATCGATTAGTAGAGAAGGTTTAATGGATACAAATTCAATTATATTTCTCTATCAATTAGGGTTTACAATGATGTATATATATAGGTATACATTAGATAAGCATAAGGGAAATATACATAAAGATTCATCAAATCTAAGATAGCTAAGGTGGTTGTGATCTTTGGTGAAGCCGGCCGGTTGAGATCTTGCATGGTTTGCATGGGTCGACTTGGGTCGACTATGGAGGTGCTCGGTTGGCCGGTGGTCATATGGGTCGTATACCCATAATACTCCCCCTCAAGTTGGAGCGGAGAGACAAAGAACGCCCAACTTGCCAACTGTCTTCGAGAAAGCGTCAGCTCCTAAAGGTTTAGTAAAGATATCCGCCAGCTGTTCCGTTGTTGGTGTGTATTTCGTTTCAATGAGTTTCGATTTCAGCTTTTCACGAACGAGATGACAGTCTATCTCAATATGTTTTGTTCGTTCATGAAAAACAGGATTCTCGGCAATATGAATAGCCGCACGGTTGTCACAGTGAACAGTCATAGGAGAAGAATGATCAATTCCTAGATCTTTAAGGAGATATTTAAGCCACTGTAGCTCACAAGTTAAAGTGGCTAGAGAGCGATATTCTGCCTCAGCAGAAGAACGAGCAACAGTCTGCTGTTTCTTGGACTTCCAAGATAACGGACTGGACCCTAGCATTGTGAAATAACCCGTCGTAGAACGACGAGAGGATGGACAACCCGCCCAGTCAGAGTCACAATAACCAGAGATATGAAGGGAACTGGACGATGAAAGAAAAATGCCATTGTCCAGCGTGCCCTTGATATAACGAAGGACCCGATGGGCCGCATCTAAGTGGACGGAGGTGGGATTCTGCATGAACTGACTAAGATTATTAACGGCGAAAGTGATATCAGGCCGGGTAACGGTGAGATATATTAAGCGACCCAGTAATCTACGATAAACGGTAGGATCAGTAAGAGGGGTGCCATCAGCGGAAGTGAGACGAAGTTTCTGCTCCATTGGAAAAGGCGAAAGGCGAGCAGCAGTGAGACCCGAGTCCTGAAGGATATCAAGAGCATACTTACTTTGACATAAAAAATGCCAGATGAAGAACGGGAAACCTCGATCCCTAAAAAATAATTGAGGTTACCCAGATCCTTGATGGAAAAAACATTCCCTAAAAAAGATTTAAGCTCCGAAATTGCCAAGTCATTATTTCCAGTAATGATGATGTCGTCAACATATACAAGGACATGAATAACGATATTGGATTTGAAGTAAGAAAACAGCGAATAATCGGAAAGTGATTGAACAAATCCTTTTTGAACAAGGGCGGAGGAAAACTTTGAAAACCACTGTCTGGAAGCCTGCTTAAGACCATAAATTGACTTATTTAGGCGACAGACACGATTCTCCCCCTGAACGGAATAACCAGGTGGTAATTTCATAAAAACCTCTTCATCGAGGTCACCCTGCAAAAATGCGTTATTCACATCAAGCTGGTGGAGGGGCCAATGTTTAATGGCCGCAAGAGATAGAAGGACACGAACGGTTACAAGCTTAGCAACCGGAGCAAATGTGTCATGATAGTCAAGACCTTCGATTTGCGTATAGCCTTTTGCAACAAGACGGGCTTTGTAGCGATCAATCGACCCATCAGGTTTAAATTTTATTTTATATACCCACTTGCAGCCAATTGGGCGCTTGCCATGTGGAAGGGTGACTAGGGACCACGTGTTATTAGATTCCAAAGCATGAATTTCTTTGGTCATTGCTTCTCTCCAATGGGGAAACCTAATTGCTTGAGAAAATGAGGATGGTTCATTTTCAGATAAGACGGAAGCCAAGAAAATCTTGTGAGTCGTGGAAAGATTAGTGGCCGAAAGGGATGGTGATAATGGATAACGTACATGGGAAGATATACTAGAAAACGGGAAGACACCGGTGTTGCAAATGTAGTCATCCAAGTGAGGGGGTGGACGACGAACTCTTTGTGGTCGTGAAGGAGTTTCAGGAATATCGAGTGGAGGAGAATGATCTATGTTAGTATGCTGGTTCGGAACAATTGGAGAACTATCCAAGTGAGCATGATCAGCTACTGCCGAAGAAGAGGAGGCGCCTGCAGAATCGGGCGTGCCTGCAGAATCAGGCGCGTCTGTTGACGTAAACGAGGGGGTGCCCGAAGAGGATTCAACAGCAGTATCTGCGGGCGCCGCTGCAGAGGACCCAACGGTGTTGTCTGTTGTGTCTGTAGGCACACCCGACTGGTCAGAGACCATAGTCATACGAGTAATCGAAGGGGCCTGTTGAGGGAAGATGAAAGATCCATCGTCTTCGATTGATATAGAGGGTATCGGTTGAGGAGATTGAAGAGGAATGGAGGGTTGTGAAGTCATTGGAAAGGTTGATACATGAAAAATAACGTCACGAGAAATTATGATACGATGTGTTCGTAAATCAAACAGTTTATAGCCTTTCTGTCCATGTGGATATCCCACGAAAATAGCCGGATTGGCTCTAGGGTCCATCTTCGTAGAAGGGGAAGGTAAGCGAGCAAAGCATAGACAACCAAATACTCGAATGTGGGAGAAGGAAGGTGGGGTACCAAGTAACTTTTCATGGGGAGAAATACCATGAAGAATTGGTGTTGGGAGCTTATTAATTAAATAGACCGCCGTTAAAACACATTCTCCCCAAAAGGAGAGTGGGAGATTGGCTTGAATTCGAAGAGAACGAGCGACCTCTAAGATATGACGGTGCTTACGTTCAACAACCCCGTTTTGTTGAGGGGTGTAAGTACAACTCCGTTGGTGGATAATCCCATGTTCAGAAAACCAACGTTGTAAATCATTACTCATGAATTCCGTTCCATTATCGGAACGAAATTTTTGGAGAAGCGGAAAAACTAATGTACTATCTCCGGAATTAATTGTTTTAATTTTTGTTTGGAATTGAGTAACAACGTAATTAAAAAAATGGTTAATCCAAGTCTTAGTCTCGGATTTGTTATGCATGAGAAATACCCATGTTGATCGAGAAAAGTCATCGATAAGTGTTAAAAAGTATCGACAACCGGAAGTAGAGGGTACCGAAAAGGGTCCCCATACATCCGCGTGGACGAGTTGGAAAGGGTGAGAAGATGTAGAAGTGCTAATTGGGAAAGGTAGTCGCGTTTGTTTTGATTGAGGACAAATAACACGGAACATTATTTTTATTAATAATAGATTGCATACAAGGAATACGAGAAGTAAAATATTTATAACGAGAAATAGAAGGGTGGCCTAGGCGCCAATGCCATAAATCAAAAGAACTAACACAGCGATTACTACTAGAAAAAGAAATTGAAAATATCCTAGGTTCCGTGTGGAGAAGATATAATCCTTCATGACAATCACCAAGTCCAATCGTCCTTGTCGTTTCTAGGTCCTGAAAGACACAAGAAGAAGATCCAAACGTTACTACACAATTAAGCGATTTAGTAATTTCAGCAACGAAAATAAGATTAAATTTGAATGATGGAATGTGAAGAACATCACGAAGAAATAAAGTAGGAGTAAAACGGATTGATCCTATGTGACAAACTCGAACTTTAGTCCCATCCGGTAGTCGGACAAAAGAATTCGGAGGGGCCAACAAAAAGTTGGAGAACCGAGAGAGGTCAAAACAAATACTCTTGGCTGCTCCTGAGTCAACGACCCATGGAGCGAAGAGAGTGGACTTACCTGTCAAGTTGACTGCTGGATCGGTTTTGGTGGAGGTGCCTGTAGCCGATTGCGAGGAGCTGGGTTGTCCACGCTGTTGTTTAATGAGATTAAGAAGATACTGGTACTGGTCCAGTGACATAGAAGTAGCTGAAGGCACCACCGAGCCTGTGGTGTCGTTAGAAACCGAACCTGCTAATGGGCCTGTTCTCTGTTTGGTCGGGTAACCGTGT
>BEHA01000634.1:1221283-1242247 GCA_002897215.1 Eschscholzia californica subsp. californica | reverse complement strand
AAGAGAAAAATAGAAAAAAGAAAAAGAAAAAGGAAAAGTGTTTGTTTAGTAGTGTTTGAGTATTTATCCCTTGAAGTAGTTCTTGAAGATTTGAAGACGTCGAGTTCTCAGGAGGTCTAGTTCATCATTATAGTCTATTGACCTCTAGGAAGCATTGTTAGATAGTTGATCAGGTGAGAAGAGTTGGTTAGCTTCCCCATTCCATATTAGTGGTTGTTTCCTTTCTATGAGATCAGTCGTTCACGAAAAATTTAGTCCATCTTTTGTAATGTGTTGAGTTTTCCTTCATACTCATACTCGCGCATTGAGTGAGCCATTTTTGAGTGACTTTAATTTTCGAGTGTATGACCGTGAGGCAGTAGTCGAGGCGAAATGTATTGAGAAGGTAATCGAGGTCTTGTCTGTTTGGAACCGAAATGATACTCATATTGGCTGGTCACGTGCACTTTAGGTCTTTATTACTAGTGAAGGGATTTTTAGCATTTGTATGGTTTGGTTGACTTGGATTTCATTTCTATTAACTTTCGAAAGTTTACCGGATAAACATTTTTAGTCCACATCATATTTAAACCCTTCTGCATTTTTGAGATTTTTGAATTTTGTGGGTATATTCACTGGAAACCCTCACGAGACAAAACTCGTCCTCTAGGGTAACTTAGAGGTTTAACGGCTTGTTGCACTTGCTAAGTGCAATCGTGATTCCCTACGAAAGTGGTGAACTGGGCTTAGTTTTATTTTTCTGTTTTGCTCGAGGACTAGCAAAATCTAAGTTTGGGGATGTTTGATGAGACATGAAAATGTCCCATCTGAATCTCTTAACTCGGGTTAGTTAGCCCAGTTCGAGCGGTTACTCTGATGATTGGTTTGATTTTCTTTCTCAGGTCTCATTTACGGAGTTCGATGCGAAACATTGTGATAAAGACATACTTGAGGGGCATTTTGGTCATTTTAATGACAAGGGTATTCTGTTCAATATTAGTGCTCATGTGAAAGTGGAGTCCTAGACGAGTCCAACGGCGAAGACGGAAGTCAAATCGGGGACCGGATGCGAAAATAGGAGCAGGTCAAAGTTGGGGTCAAAAATCATGGACCAAAGTCAGCATGGGGTTCACTGATACACGTGGCGCGCTGAGGATGCAGATCGGCGGTCGAGATTTGGTTGTGGGTTACTTTCGGTCAGAGTGGGCAGTCACACTGGCTATATGCGGGATCCATCAGAGCACAAGATTACATGCTCCCGAGTGCACCATTCTTTGGGTATATCTCGGTTGTACATCCAGATCCGACGGTTGTAATAGTTTGAGGCTACGTGGCTTCATCCGAGTACGCGCTGCCACTTAATTCACCTACACCGTAAAGCACTGAATCAGTTGTATTCTCTTCAACAGTATGTAAACCGAATTCGATTTTCTCTTATCTGCTACACTTTCCATTCAACAAAATAGAGGAAGACGGATAGAAACCGAGAGAGAGATTGGATGGAGGGATGCAAGCTGAAGATTTCCTTCTAAAATCAGATAGAAACCAAGAAAGGAAAGAAGGAAATAAGGAAAGTAAATAATGTAGAGAGAAGGAAAGAAAGAGAACCGGGAAGGAAAGAAATATTTAGAGAGAGGAGGTCGACTGATTTGGGGGGTGCTGTTGCTCGAGTATAAGGAGAGAGAGCTAGACAGAGGGGACATCATCTTCCCACGGCTGAGTATAAGAAAAACCATTGTTATCATCTTCATCATCTGGGGGGGACGGCTAAAACAACAACAGTGAAAAACATCTCTCGGCTGGGACTAAAATAATCCATTTTTGTCACAGTTAGAAACAGATTAACAGAGAAAACAAGTTAAGAGAGAGAGAAGGAAACATCTCGGCCATTAAAATACTGTACAACCGAGAGCTAGAGAGAGAGAGAGAGTTGATTCTTTTCTGTTTTTGTTTCTCTTTCTTCTTCTAATCATTCTCTTTGTGAGAGAGAGAAGGTCAGATTGAAAGAGAGCTAGAGAGAGAAGGCTACTGATTTGTAGAGAGAGAGAGAGATAGAGAGATTGAATCAATTCTAGAATTTCATTATTTTGATCTTCTTCTTCTCCTTTCTTTTACTGTTCGGTTGGAGAGAGAAAGAGAGATATTATTGTATTACAGAGAGAAAGAGAAAGGTTAGAGTGAGAAAGAAGGAGAAAACAGTAGAGAGAGAGAAAATCCAGTTGAGGAAAATAGTTTTCCCACAAGGAAGTATTTTCCGAGAAGACGAGAAAACTATTTTTCCTAAGGGTCTGTTTGGCAGAATTCTGGGAAAACAGCAGGAAAATACATCTTCTAGGGCCTGTTTGGTTGCAAATCAGAAGGAAAATTAAGTTTCTTTACTCTCCTACTTATATATTTTTAAATGTTTATCTCTTATCTCATGAGTAGCTAATTTTCCTTTAGTCTAGGGTTTTGATGAAGTTCTAACTATGTTTATTAGACAATTATTTTGATAAATTAAATGCTTCATGTATTGATTTCTTTCAAACTTTGTTCACGATTTATTCATCGATTAATATTCTTGAGTTGATTTATCATATTTAGAGTGACACCTTTAATGATTTATACTTCTTAGTTGTTAGTCGATCATTGAATCATGACTTGTCTTTCATTACCTATGCTTCTTGAAGCTTGATCCACCATGTTTAGGTTAGGTTCTTTAATGGTGGATACTTGCTAGTTGATAGATAATAGTTAGAGTTGATAAGAACTTAGTATTTTGATTCAGAAAAGATATAAAATTTAATTCGAGGTCTATGCATGATTAGAATGGATTCGAAACCCTAGGCTACCTTTCCCATCAATTAATTTACAATTTTTATTTGTCTTTGTTAATTAAATTGCAATAAAATCAACTTTAAAAAGAAAAACCAATTTCAAAGAAAACCTTATTAGTCATAGGATTTAGAATAGATTGACTTAGTCTCTGAGGAACGAACCGGTCTTACCGGAAACTACAACTTGACACCCGTGCACTTGCGGGTGTAGACCTAATTAGGTAACTTTTTAGGCTCATCAGGGGTAAAGGTTATCCCATATTCAAACATAAGATATCAACTATCTTCAATTATGTTTAAGAATTGCCCACAACCCCTTCATATTCCTCTCTCAAACCAAGAGTACCAAAACCCAACTTAATAAAATACTTCCTTTGCATGCGGACTACAACCATTTCCTGGTGGAGCCAAAAAATAAAGCTGGTGGGCTTGTTTTGTACTGGACTAATGCTTACACTGTTACTAATTTATATGAGGATGACCATATTATTCATGCTAAATGTACCCATAATAGTAATAGAAGCACCTTTATTCTTACGGGCTTCTACGGAAGCCCATATAGTAAGAATAGAATGGATCCTTGGGATAAACTTAGTAGTCAAACCACGGTGGTAATGGACCCCTGGGTGCTCATAGGTGACTTGAACACCATCCTTCACCCTTCGGAGAAGGAAGGGGGCAAAGAGGAGATGCCTTCTTATGTTAAAAAAATCAAACTAGTTATTAATAAGTTAGGTCTCGGAGATGCGGGCGTTGGCGGTAATACTTTTACTTGGACCAACAAGCATTTTAGGGGCACCCTTATTAAGGAGAGATTGGACAGAGCTCTCACTAACCATAATTGGCTCATGGATTTCCCTTCCACCCTTGTTACTCACCTGCCTGGTGTAGGTTCTGACCACATTCCTATCATCCTTACTACTGACACCACTTCTAATTTGGGCAAGAGACCTTTTAAATTTATTCGGACCTGGATGTCTCACCCAGATTGTGGTAATTTCATCCGTGATCACTGGCCGAGTACCTCCATTCCGATCCAACCGAAGCTCAACCAGCTAGCGGTTAATCTGGCAAAGTGGAATAAAACGGTTTTTGGTCATTTGGATCACAGGATTCGTTTTCTCACTGAGGCTCTCCAAAACACGGATAATCCGGACTGTTATCATGATATTAATAATCAACTGGAGGAAGCTTATAATCAACAGGAGAGCCTCTGGAAAGAAAAATCCCGTAATGAGAATATCCAATTAGGTGACCGTAACACGAAATTTTTCCATGCTAAAGCTATTCATCGTAATCGGAAAAATATAATCTCTACTATTAAAGACAACCATGGCTCATGGTTGCAAGAAGCCTCTGATATAGCTAATCTCTTCACTCTTAATCTTCAAACCATTTCCACTTCCAATGGGTCTGGTATCTCTGAGGAAGTTCTTGAGCTCTTTGTTAGTAAAGTTACCAACGATCAAAATACCATTCTTACCAACAAACCTTCCGAACTTGAAATTCGCAACTCGGTCAAGTCCCTTAAAGCGGATTCGGCTCCGGGTCCTGACGGTTTCCCTCCTCACTTCTATAAAACTAATTGGGACACGGTCAAAGAGGATCTTATTGTCTTAGTGTCTGATTTCTTTCTTCATGCTACTCTTCTAAGCAGGTTAATCATACCCATATATGCCCGATTCCCAAAACCAAATCTCCTCAGACTTCGTCGGACTACAGACCCATTAGCCTCATGAACACTACTTATAAAATCATTACTAAAATTCTGGCAAACCGTCTCAAAATTATTCTTCCGGATATCATTTCTCCTTTTCAGGCGGCCTATGTTTCAGGCAGGCAAATTACCGATAATGTGATTATTAGTCAGGAAATTACTCACTCTTTTAAGCGTACAAAGGGTTCGAAGAGTTTCTTCGCTCTTAAGCTTGATATGTCCAAAGCTTTCGATCGTATCGAGTGGCAATTTCTTGAGGCTATTATGAGTCGGCTGGGATTTTCTCCTCACTGGATCAATCTCATTCATACCTGTATTTCTACCTCTACCATGGCGGTCCTTATTAACGGACGTCCTGGTCCGACTTTTAACGTCAGCAGGGGAATTAGACAAGGTGACCCCCTCTCTCCCTTCTTGTTCACCTTAGTCATGGAAGGCCTTAGTCGCCTTTTTGAAACCAAGGACTTGTCGGTCCCTTTCTGTGGCTTTCCTATCCCGCGTACCAACATCAACCTCAAGCATCTTCTTTTTGCTGACGATGTATTATCTTTGGGCAAAATTCTCTGGATAACATTTCTGCGCTTCAGCACATCCTGGATATTTTCTGCTCTTCTTCTGGCCAAATGATTAACTTTGACAAATCTACTATCTTCTTTTCGAAAAACACTCATCCGAAATTCAAGCGTATTATCACTCGTAATTTGAAAGTTCACCAATCCTCGAATCTTGATAAATATCTTGGTACTCATCTATTCATTGGAGCTAATAAACAGAGATTTTTTCTTCCTTGGTCAATCAAATCCAGAATAAGGTGTCCAAATGGCAAACTTCTCTTCTTTCCCAAGCTGGCCGCTCTATTGTCATCAACACAATAGCTGCGGCTGTTCCCCGATATACCAAATGCAATGCTTTGCCATTCCTAAAGGTATAAGTAATCGCATTGAAGCTCTTCAAAGAGCGTTCTGGTGGGGAAAACCCAAATCCATCCATACCATTAATTGGTCTGCCATTTGTCTTCCAAAAAAATTAGGAGGTCTTGGTTTTCGTTACCCAATTCTAGATAACCAAGCGTTTCTGTGTAAACTAGTCTGGCGCCTCACAAAGAATCCTAAATCTCCTTGGGCCTCTATACTCAAAGCCAAATATTTCAACAAAGATCACAAACCTAAGTCGGCTAAAAACCATCACTCGTGGCTTTGGAAATCCATATCCAATTATGTAGATAAAGTGTCTAACCTAACCTTTTGGGATATTAACAAAGGTATAAATATTAATATTTGGCACGACTACTGGGTTCCTAATCACCCTCCCCCTCTGACCAATAGGACTAATAGTGACCTGACTAAAGTTCATCAACTTATTAGGAATAATCAATGGGATACGAGTATTTTATACCAATGCTTTAACCGAGATATCTGCAATGCTATTTTAAGTATTAATATACAGGCTCAGCAGGATGACATAGCGAGATGGTCACTTACGAAATCGGGTAAGTTCACTATCAAATCCATGTACTATTATCTACGTACAGAGAACTATAATTACGATATGAAAGAATGGGCTTTTATTTGGTATTTGCCAATTTTACCCAGAATCAAACTATTCCTCTGGAAATGTTGTACCAACAGTTTACCTGTTAGAGATAAAATTGGAAACTATATCGGGCATATTTATCATTGTGAACTCTGTCAGAATCAAGAAACTATGATTCATGTCCTTCTACATTGTGATTTAGCTAAGGTGATTTGGATGCACTTCAACATTATTACGAGTAATATCAATAATATTGTAGATTGGATCATCTCATGGAAAGATATAGACGATCACATTAGCAGTCGTTTTGCGATTATTATGTGGCATATATGGAAAGCACGGTGCGATAAATGTTTTGAATCTAAAGATCCGGTCCCGATGAAAATCATAGATGACATCAAAAGTAGTACTAATCTGCAGTACACTCAGAATACTTATCAGCAAATTGAAAAGGAGAATGACTGGTCTCCACCGGTCTATCCGTTTGTGAAAATTAATGTGGATGCTTCCTTTATAGCAGTACAGGAGGAGGCGGGGATAGGGTGCATCATGCACAATGGCCAGGCAAATTTCTTTGCTGCAGCAGCTTTCACTTGTCGAGGTCAGAATGCGGAAGAGTGTGAATGCAAAGCGATCTTAAAAGCAATTCAATGGGCGCTTAAAAAAAAGATTGATTTCCTACATATTGAGAGCGACAACCTTAATATAGTTCAAAAACTCAACAAGGAAAAGGTAGACATATCTTGGCAGTCGGAAAACATTATAGAGAAAGTGCAACAGCTGGAGGCCAAATTCGCAAAGGTGTTATATACTCATATCCCCAGAGAAGGTAATCATAAAGCAGATCACGTGGCTAAATGGAGTAGAAGAAATACAGGAACATGGGTGTGGCTGTATTTATTAGATCTTCCGCGGGAATTGTACACGTTATTTTAGTTTGTTTTTGGTTGTACCTCAACAAAAAAAAAAAACTATCTTCAATTATGTTAGATTAAGCATTTTAAGTGTGTTAATGTAAATGGCTTAAAAAATTAATTGCTACAATGTTAGTGTAAATGGCTTAATAAATATACTTAATATTTGTGGCAATTAACAAATTTAATGAGGGGGAGATATAATCTAAAGGTGAAGTCATTTTGTAGTTGTTTAGTTTGTGGAAGTAAAAATATTGGTAGAAAGAAAAAGTATGAGAAAATAATTGAAGTCGTTTTGTGGTTATTTAGGTGTCGTTCGACAACACTAAAATAAGTTACTTTTTTGCTTATTTAAGAAGAAAAGTCAAAAAGTTAGTTTGGTACGCAAAAATTACCGACTTCATTTAAGTTAAAATTTGACTTTCTTTTGAAGTTAAAATTTTTAACTTTTGACTTCAAAGTAAAGTAACTTTTTTTTTTGAGACATGTATGAATTTTACTTGACGATTTTTTTTGTCTATCTCCGCTAAACTACCACAACTAAACTTCTACCATACCATTCTACCCTCACCACCACCACATCAAGCATTGCACCTCCCCTACCACCCTACCTCAACTACCACCACCTTCGTACCACCACCACACCTCGACAACAACTACCTCGTAGCTTCACCACCACCACCATCCCCGTACTTTCACCACCACCACCGTACCTTCACCACCACGGTACCTTCATCGCCACTGCCACCACCACCACGGTACCTTCACCACCACCACCATCATACCTCCATCATTACCACCTACGTATCTTATCCACCACCTTTACTACCATCAGCATACCACCACCACCATAACTCCATCACTATCACTCACATACCTAATCCACCACCACCATCGTATCCCAACCACCACCGCATTTCCCCCATCACCACCACCATACTTCCACCACCACCATCGCCACCGTCATACCTCCACCACCGCCACTGCCACCATCATACCTCTCTACCACCACCACCACCATCAAACCTCAACCACCACCACACCCGATAACCATACCTTCATGGCACCACCACTACCACCAATATCACCACTACTTCCTATACAAGAGTAATCGTCGAAATCATAAATAAATTCAATAAAAACCAAGTATCTATATGAAAAAGAAAAATAAAATTATCAAAAGTAAATTGGGTTACCAAACTAACTTTTTTATGTTTTTACTTGGAAGTAACATTTTTATCAAATATACTTTCGAAACTTTTTTACTTTTTTAAAGCAAAAGAACTTCTACTACAAGTAAAAGTACTTCTACTTTTGGTTGCCAAACGACACCTTAGTTTAGAGAAATAATAATTAAGTTTAGAGAGATAATAATTATGAACATGATGAAAAAGAGAAGAAAGGTGGTCTGGTTATAAAGATAGAAAACTTACATGTGAGTATTCTTAAGGTTTCCATAGGAAATGAAAAAATTGTAAAGAAATTAAGGGTCCGTGGGTATATAGACCAAAATAATATTCAAAAAAAGTTTATGATCCAATCTTTCCAAAACATGGATATTTAGTCCTTTTACATTATGGACATAATAACCCATTTTTTATGAGATAACTACCGTCCATGTCCCTCCTACAAAAATCACGGGATTTTTAATTTTCCACGGTGAATTAAAAATGTTTGTAATGTGGGCGTGATTTAGGAGATTTAAAGCAGCTAATGTATAAATCCGAAATTTATTGTTCTCTATCTTCTAACCGTTTTGGAAAGCAAATCTATTTCCAAATCAATTCAAAATAAAAATCGTAACCAAATCAATTTTTTCTCTCTTTATAGATTTGGAAACCAAATCAATTTTCTCTTTCTTACTATGTAAATTTTTTTCGATTCAAATCAATTTTCTCTCACTTAACTTTTAGATTTGGAAATAGTATATTTTCTAGGATCAATTTAGCGTGATTTCGGGGTTAATATACAAAACATATATATCACTTTCTCTCACTTAACTTTCAGATTTGGAAATAGTATATTTTTCTGGGAACATTAAAGCAACATATGTTTTCGTTTTTACTCATACATAAATACACATAGAATACAAATTATGAAACAAATACGTAAATTATGTATTATTTATGACGAGGAACCCATCATTTGTCAAGTATACAACATAATTTATCAAATGTATGTGGGTCTTAATCAATAAATTACACATAATTTCTTTTACATTACACATAATTTCTTTTACATTACACATCCTTTACATTCTGTTACAAAAAAAGTACAAAATCCTCTTTGGTTCAAAAATGGTGCCATCCATGTACTCTCCATTAGTTTCGTTGACTCACTTTGATTTGATGATTCTCTTTGAAATTTCATCTGGTATATCAAATCTACACACATAAATACACATACATTAAAGAAAAAAAAAATCATATATTGTATTATAAACTACATGTACAGTTTCATAAATTATATATAATGTTTGTCAAATTTTGACAACATTTGAAGGTTTTGAGTAGTTTGGTAAACTTATAAGGCTACTGTTTTAGGTGAAAAGTACACGTAATGGTAAAAATAATACATAATTTATGTGCACCTATACGTAAATTATATACATAATGGTAAGAACATGAAGATATACGTAAATTATATATACTTTATTGCAAAGTACACGAGATTTGATAGTAAAGCGAAGTATTTCTACTAATGAAATGAGTACTGTTTTGGTGTTAAAGCACGGGTAATGTTCTATAAATTACCCATAATTTACTATAAATTGTGGTAATTTACGATAAAGTACATACACTGTAAATTCTGTTATGAGTAACCGTACGAAAGAACAAATGTTTCATAAATCCGTACGGATTGTAAACCAGATTTGAAGAAAAAAATGAGAATATCATTAAGTTTAAACTACAAATCTAAAGATATTTGCTATGATGATTGATTGCAATAATGTCAAACTCGAGTTGAAGGATTAAACATCAAGATCAAAAACATAAATGAAATTTTAAGAGAGAAAGGAAATAAACATCAAACATTCGATTGATGATTGATAATCTGATCTCACGAAATATCAAAAACAACAGAAGATTAAACATAGATCTAAAAAAATATATATTATCACTGGATGCAAACATAACATACTAACTTTGAAGGAATCATTGAATAAGGAATAAACATAAAGATCTTAAACAGTTATGAAAGTTTTAGGGTTTTAGTTATGAATCATTGAATAAGGAATAAACATAATGATCTTAAACAGTTATGAAAATTTTAGAGAGAGAAAATAAACATCATACATTCGAAGTTAATGAATTAGTTAACAGATCTTATAGATATGTAACATAAATCTGATACGTTTTATAATAGAGCAAAACAATTAGGGTTTTAGTTATAAGAAGAAATATTAGATATTAACAATGGTGTTTATAAAGATTTTGAAAGTATTAAACCCGATAAATGATGAATTTGGACAACAATATAATGTAGAAGATTTTCTGAGTTTAATGGAGGTTTGTCAACTGAATCGGTTTTAGAGAGATCAAATAAAGAGTTTCCGTTACTGAAAATAATGAAGATATCTTTACTTTGAATAGAAACATGATTGGAGCGAAATATGGGAGATAAATATGGAAAAAGATATGCATAAATATCGAAGGTAAATCAGTTATAAAATATGGAAAGGTTAGATTAGGGATTATGAAATAATATTTATTCTAGAGATTTGTGTTTTCTCTCCAGATGAGACCAAATGGACTAGATATCCATTTATATTATTTTTTTGGTTTTAAAACCCTTTATAGGATTAGAGAGGATTATATCTACTATTAGAACCCGTTTTTTGGGCTATAAACCCAAAAATTCAGAAATTAAAAGGTAGAAAATGTGATTTATGTGAACTACTATATAAATTTATGACAGATCAATCAATTTAGAAATGAAAATTAATGTGGCAATTAACAAATTTAATGGGGAGATAAAAGTTAAAGGCTAGAGTAAAAGTTGACTGAAACGAACGATCATGGTCTATAATAGCGTTTGTCTCAAGAATTTGTGTTCTGTAAAATCTTAAAGCAAAGTTTGAGACTTCATACAAAAGCCAGAGAGAATTTTGAAAACTGATTATATAATCAAACAACAAAATTCAAAATTTTGATACATGAACCATATAACTTCAAATGAAAAATAAAGAAACTTGTCAACCTATAGTATTCCAAGTAAAACGAATTTGGGTTTCAAATTTTAATTACATTAGTCTAACATACTGCAGATTCTTTAATAAGACTTCCAATAATCATATATAGAAAGCTCTTTCTTCCTTATGTTTATTTTTTTCCTTTAGCTTCTTAGCTTTTACAAGGTAACTTTTCTAAGGCTGTTTTTTTGTATGAAAACTTGACCTGGAAAAAACTGTAGTTAGCTTTTTTAGTTCTATTTGGAACACTTCTCGATCTTCTAAAAACCATGAAAATCACATAAAGAAAAACAGAGATGAACCACAATTTAAAACCCTTTGCAACAAATAATTATTCCCAGTACATTTTTCGAAAGCTCCTCCAGATGACGCCAAACTTACCAGGGCGCGAATTTGTGGTCCCTTTCGCCAGTTCCATATTATGAGTTCTCTGGTGATATTATTTTTGTTTCGTTGCTTTACTAATTTATTGTCTTGTTTTGTTTGTTTGCTCGAGGACTAGCAAATTTTAAGTTTGGGAATGTTGATGTGGCGTGAAAAAGCCACATTTAGGTCACTTAACTTTGATGAGTTAGTTCTTTTCGGGTTTTATTTCTAATTGTTTATGTGTTATTGCTAGGTAGTTTATTTGGGGTTTGGCGTGCCATTCGGAATAAAGAGAGCGAATTATCACATTTTCATCTAATGCGGAAAAAGAGAAGAAAAGAGAACAAGGGGTATTTTGGTCAAAATTAGAAGTCAAACAACAAGTGGGGTCAATGGCGAGTCCAACGGTGAAAACGGAAGTCAACTCCGAGTTCGGACGACGAAGTTGTGAAAGATAGAAGCCAAGGTCTTTTCTTGAAGGCTAGATGAAGGCACTCCCTTGGTCTCTAATTCAAAGCCCAACATCTAAGCCCAAGTTCAAGAATACCCAAAGAAGAAGGGAGGTGTAGAGATTTTATGAGCACCCACTGTCGGGCCCAAGTCAAAGTAGTCTAAAGACTTAGTCAACTTGACTAAGTCTAGGGTTTTTAATCAAGTGAGAGACTGTTCGTTATCTTCTTCACACAACAACAAGAAAGAGAGAGACGGGGTGAGAGGCTAGGGTTTTTCTAGGGTTCTTGGGAGCTTGAAGCTTGGTTGGAGAGGATAAGGGTAGAAGAGGGCCGGCAAAGCTTAGCCGGCACGGGAGAGATCAAGTCGGGACAGCAACCATCATTGAACAAGTCGGGACAGCAAGAGGATCACTCGGTCGGGTTTACAACACAGGTGCAGCAACAAGTAAAAAAAAACGGATTTACAAAAAAATTGTTATCTATTGCCGACAGAATTCAAATCGTCGCCCAAACAAATAGTCGTCGACGGTTTTTGTAAACCCAAGTCGTCGGCATAGGGCAATAAATTTGCAGGAAAAGGGATTCCCGGGAAATTTATTTTCTTACCACCGACGGAGATAGATTTAAAAGAACCGTTGGGAAAATATCTACCGACGCGTTCTTTCCGTCGAGACGTTCGTCGCGAGGTTATTTCCCGACGCCTTCACTGTCGACCTTTTTCATATCGTCGGTAAATACTTCTGCCGACATGTTACCGACGGTTTTATGGCGTCAGCAATATTCCCGAATTTTGTAGTGATCTGTTGTAGTCTTTAGGGATTACTTTGTTTTTATTTGGCAATTGGTAAAGGGAGCTGGAGATTGCTGTTGGGGAGCTGTAGTACAAAATCGATTTTTTGTACTACAACTCCCTATACCAATTTGGTATTAGGAACTATTTTTTTGAATCCGGAACTAAATAATTAAATATAGATGGATTAGAAAGAATAATTATATAATTTTAAAAATTTTGTTAGTAATTTTTCTTTTCTATTCTTTCTTAAACCTTAAATATTTCAATAACAATACCTTTCTTTCTTCTCCACAATCAAGTTACACAAAAACCATTACTGATAAGCAACTAGTTTACTGATTCTCACTCTCTTCTCTATTAGATACTAACGTTTATTATGTCTCACGATATTTATGATGTTGCTTCTTTAATGGAGGAAGAACATATTTTTCAATTGAACCAACAACCACCAACTCAATCTAACAGTGTTATTATAGATGAAGATCTATCTCAAGATGTAAAAAATTCTCAAGACAAATAATTTTGGTTAAATTTTATTTTTCTTTCTTCCTTCAACTTTAAAAATTTGCCCAAAAAGAGGCAAAACCGTTCGATTCGTTCAAATATTTCCTTGGGGAAATTTTTGAAACATTTATCCCAGGTAAGGAAAATTAGGCAAACAAAGGTGAAAACAGTAAGTTTTCCCTAGGGAACCACATATTCATAATATTTTCTTTAACAAATCCCTCCCCCCAAGGTGAAAACAGCCTACGAAACCACATATTCATGATTTCGTCATTGTAATAACAGAACCTCATAAAATGAAAAAACTAGGTACATTACTAAAGTTTCTTCCCATTTCTGAATTTTGGTGAATAGTATGATTACATTAGAGATATAACATATCAATTCTCTTTACAAAATAGTCACAAAAAAGATTCATCAAATTGTACTATTGCCAATTTTACTCGTAATCTTCATCCCCATCGCTTGAATCGCCGTCATCGATTAAATCACCCTCATCTTTTTTGTCTGGGACTTGATTTCCCTTTTCAACATAATCTTGATATATGCTTTCGAGGGTGTCTTGCATTTTCTTCCTCGATTTCGGACTTATCGGTTTGTTTGTGTCTCCGCCACCACAAGCTTTTATGTTATCTAAAAGTTTACCAATTCGCTTGTTCTGCAAAAACAAACATAAAAATTCTTGGTGCATAACATGTTGTAGTACCCTACATTTGTTTGCAGTAGTTTTTTTTTTTTGTTGTTAAGAGTCATTTGTTTGCAGTAGCTGATAAAAGATTTAGCTTACCACACGCCTAAGTACCAGAGCCAAATCAAAGAACATATTGCAATAACAAGTGATGAAGGTGAAGATAATCAAAGAACATAAAATTTTTATAGAAGTTGTGATAAATTCCCACTAAAATCCTAGATATAGTTTTGAAGCTAACACCATAATCTTAAGTATAACAAAAGGGGGAAAATAAATAAGCAACTAATATCATCTTGTGACAAATTATCAACAAAACCCTAAATGTAAAACTCACTAAAACCCTTGATATAGAACTTAGAAAAACCCTAGAAATTAAAAGGGGAAGAAAAACTCACAAGATTTTGGTTGATGTCTTCTTCATTAGAGAAAATACTTGGTAGAATTAGCCGCGATTTTATAGTTGATGTCCGAAAAAGATTGAAGAGAAGTCAGACAGAGATTAGGAGAGACGATTTAAAGAGAGATCGAGCGAAAGAAGAAGGCATCGTTTTTTTTCTTTTCTTTAATTCTGGTATATTTCCATATATTACACTTGAGTCCCTTAAGTTGTGAATCTTAGAAGATCTTTAAAATAATAACTCAAAAAACACATCTCCCTTTACTAATCTTGACAGCTCCCCAACCATAATAGTTCCCCAACAACAATCCTTACCTCCTCTTACCATTCGCCTTTTATTTTTAGTGTAGACTTGTCTACTACTTAGAGCATCTCTAAAGCGACACTCGATTTTTAGAGTTGTCTATTAAGAACACTTTCCAACTCAAAACTTAATTTGGATCTCTAAGATGATCAGGCGGTAGTTAATCTTGGAAAACTCAAGAGGACACTGTATCTAGTTGTACCACTCAGCATATTAATATTTAAACCAAAAAGAAACACTATTTCGGCCTTTCCTAAAACTTCAAAATACCTAATTATATTTTCGATCATAATAATCATGCCACATAATTAAATAAAGGAACTTTAGATATTTGCTCTGCAGATATGAAGAATGTAAAGGATCTCTGTTTTCCGACATAAAATAAAACCACCAACGCAACCACTAATTTGAATTGGAGATGCTCTTAGTTTCAACCCTTCAGTAGGCAACATGAGCATTTGTACAGTTTTTTCTTCATTCAAATTTTCAAAGAAACTTATGGGATATAAGACTACCTGCAAACAACGCAACCACCAATTTCATTAACTGGTTCTCTACCGACCCGTTTCAAACGTAAATGGTCTTGAAATCCCAGAGGAATCAGCGCAAATTGTTGTTGCACTTGTCTCTGTCCTATCTTTGCAATACGGGCAGTACCAACCATGGACTGGAATGTAATTTAATTCCAAACAACCTGCATACATAAGAAAATGAGGACACAATACCTAATCAAATAAGCCAACAACAAAAGATTGTGTAGGTACGGAACTCTCAAGCCTGAGATTACCATTAACTGAAATTTACCAACATTCATTAAAGGAAAAGTAGGAGAAGTACATGTATTATGTAGGTCAATGAAGCAAAAGAACAGTGGATACAAGTATAGATAAGAAAAGAGAACTTAATAAGTGTTTAAGGTTGAAAAAGAGAAGAAAAACAAAACAAGTTTGTAGCTCCGGTATGTATAATGAGCAGTTATGGTGGTCGTATGTGGCAGGTTAAGCAGAAATAAATATTTGAAGCAGGAGTCCATATCGAGGCACATCACATAAGCTCGAAAAGATGCTAACCTGAATGAAAAGCTCGAGGACAACCGTCACAAAGGCACAGATCTCCCCCATCCCCAAATACTGTACATGTATCATCACCATTGTTGGTAGCAAAATTTTGACCATTTGCCAGTGAAAGTGATAGATGTGACGGTAGCTGCAAACATACAGAACATCATTTAAAGTGATAGATGTGACGCCTAGTGGCCCATCCAGCATTAGCATCAAACTGGGACGGGCTGATCTGTCGGAAGAGAAAGAAGAGTTCTGTAAGAACAACACATATATTACATTACAATTTGTTCCGTGGGGGACCGATGATCATACCTCATCGTCTCAGCAACTACATACTATACCACTTCCTTGCTTGTAGCCCTCCAGTACCATCTACAATAAACAAATGAATACCAATTAGTGAAACTAGAGAGATCGTTAATGAAAATCAGACGCCCAACAGAAACAATACCCAAATAGGGCAATATTGTTTTTTTTTTTTATATTAGAAATAGATGAAAGGATTACAAATTTGACGGAAATAAAAAACATCCGGGATCCCCATCCAGAACAGGATCCCCCGGATAAGACTCAACTGACGCCTACTCGCTAAGTCAAAACACCTCACCGTCATAGGGGATTGACACAAACAAAACCACTACCCAAGCACGTCAGCCCAACCCGAGCATAAGATGGGCCTATCCTATGCCCTCTCTGTTCGCCTCGGACAACAGCAACAAAAGGAATAACAAACATCCCAAACGCCTCGAACCACATAAGTTAGTAACCGAAAGGACATCAAATCGAGACCCCCGATGCTGTCGAGCCATCGTCGTCCCTAACACATCAAAAGCAAGCTTGAAAGCCGAAACATAACCCACCGCTGTCTTATCCCGCCTGGGCATCTCATCAAAACTACGCGATGCAAATCATTATCCCTGCAAAGAACACCATAAACTGCTTAAGAACAGGCACTGGTAAAAGAATAGCAGCAAAAAAAATAAAACTGACAAAGGGGAAGAAAAACCATAAGTCCACTGTCTAGAGCAAAAATTATACCTCTTCTTACCGTGGCTACTAGAACTCTTCTTTTGTCGTGGAAATGAGCTCGAGAAACTGGAATTAGGCCTCCATAGCTTATTTGGCATTGGCGAACTAAAACAAAATATAAAAACAGCATCAGTCACAGACAAGATGGATGCACGCTACTAAAACTCACTAATCAAACCATTCAAACCACTTTGACCCAAAAAACAATGGAACACAATCAAACTACCAATATTAATTTCTTCAGAATATGGAAACTGAAATACAAATAAATTTGGATGGGTTTTTATTATTTAATAAACCCGGTAACATACTAACATATTCATTATGCGCTGAAGAGGAAAGAAACCACCCATATTCTTCCAATGTCTCTTTCTTAACAGACGTAGTCTGTGCTACATGCATGCTTTGCACGAAGGAGCTTGAGAAAAACCCATTTCTGTCGTCAATAGCTTCGCTAGGATGGCTGAAAATTCCAACACAACAATTAAGAATCAACTTCTTGTCAATTCAAGCCATGAAAGCACCTCAAAGAACTAAGACAACAACTGTGAGTTTTCGAGAGCTTTGAGAGAGAAAGAGAAATTGAGTTTAGAAGTTGTATTTCTTATTATGATCAAATATCAATACATTCAGGCTTATATAGCTCGAGTAGAGAGAGAAAGAGTTGGAGGGAAAGTTTGTTATAACAAACTTTCTCTTCAGCTTAAAAAGACGAAAATAACCCTCTATATGGGCACTCATTTACTTAAGCCGAGTTACACTCCCTTTACACCATTCTAACACTCTCATTACATCGTCTCTCTCTATCATCTCTATCATCTCTATTACTCCCCCTCAATCTGAACAAGGGACATCAGATTGGATAAGAGAGAATTAAAGAGTGGGTTAGCCAAACCCTTAGTAAACACATCTGCAAGTTGAGAGGAAGAAGAAACATGATCAATCCTCAATATGCCAGAAGTCACGAGCTCTCGAATGAAGTGATAATCGATTTCCACATGTTTGGTGCGAGCATGGAAAATAGGATTAGCAGCTAAGTGCTTAGCACCCATATTATCACAAAGCAAGATGAAAGGATGAGTAAGAGAATAACCCAGTTCATCCATGACATAGGATATCCAAAGCAATTCAGAAGTAGCATTGGCCATAGCCTTGTATTCAGCCTCTGTGCTTGATCGAGCCACAGTAGGTTGCTTTTTCGAAGACCAGGTAACCAATGTAGAACCAAGAAACACAGCATACCCAGCAGTTGATCGACGAGAATCAGGGCATCCTGCCCAATCTGAATCACTATAAGCACAAAGAGAAGACAAGTTGCCAGGCTTGATGGTGATTCCAGAGCCAACAGTACCTTTTAGGTACCTTAGAATTCGTTTTACCATTTGAAAATGAGAGGTTCGAGGGAGCAGCCATGAACTGAGCCACATAATTGACCCCAAATGCAATGTCAGGTCGAGTGGTTGTCAAGTATTGGAGACCTCCCACAAGACTTCTATATAATAGAGGATCCTCAAGTAACTCACCATCAAGAGCAGACATCCTCTGACCAAAAGGTACAGGAGTTGAGATTGGTTTACTCTCAAGTAAACCAGCCTTTTGTAAGAGTTCAAGGGTGTACTTGGTTTGTGTAAGTAACAAACCACCAGATAATTTGTCAGGATGAACTTCAATTCCCAAGAAGTAATGAAGGGATCCAAGGTCCTTCATAGAGAACTCCAAGCTAAGTTGAGAAACCAGAGTAGTGAGAAGAGCAGTAGAAGACCCTGTGAGTATAATGTCATCAACATAGAGGAGAAGAACCATTGTGGCATCACCAACTGTATACACAAACATGGAGTGATCAGTGAGGCTCTTTTGAAACCCATAGTCAAGTAAAAAACCAGCAAACCTAGTGAACCAGGCCCTAGGTGCTTGCTTAAGACCATATAGGCTCTTATGAAGAAGACACACATGATCCTTGAGCTTAGGATCAGAGAAACCAGGTGGTTGCTTCATATACACCTCTTCTTCCAAAATGCCATGAAGAAAGGCATTTGACACATCTAACTGTTTAATTTCCCATGAGTTCGAAACAGCAATAGTAAGAACAGCTCTAATTGTTGTAGCTTTCACCACAGGACTAAAAGTCTCTGTGTAATCTAATCCATCAACTTGATGAGACCCCTTAGCCACAAGTCTGGCTTTGTACCTTTCCACAGTCCCATCAGCCTTCAATTTTGTCTTAAAGACCCACTTACATCCCAATACATTCATAGAAGGAAGAACAGGAACAAGTGACCAAGTGTGATTCTTATGTAAAGCTTCTATTTCTTCATTCATTGCTTGACACCACTCAGGAGACTTAGAAGCCTGAGTATAAGAGGTGGGATCAATGGATTGATGTAAAAGAGTAACAAAGGCCTGTGGAAGTGGGTGACATATGGTGTGGTGAGATACAAATTCAGGAAGAATTTTGGGTCTATGAACACCAGCTCTTGCTCTAGTAGTCATATGATGAATTGGTGGAGGAGCAAGAGGTGCAGAGACAGGAGAAGAAGAAGAGGAACTAGATTCTCCATTTGTGTGTACAGAATTTTCAAAAGGAACATCATTGGGACTAGAAATAGAAGGCAACTGTGGTAATATAGAACTGTTGGAAGAAGGGATAGGAAGAATCACCTGAGTAGAGGGTGCAGATGGAAGTGTATTTGAAGATATCAGGCTAAAATCCTCAAAAGGAAAAGAACACTCATCAAACACCACATGTCTTGAGACATAGAATTTTCCAGAATGAACATCAAGACACCTATATCCTTTATAAAGAGGACTAAATCCAAGAAAAGCACACCTCACAGACTTAGGACTAAGCTTGTCCTTTCTTATTGCTCCCAAATGAGGATAACAAGCTGAGCCAAAAACTTTTATAGTAGAATAATCAGGTGCCTTATCAAAGAGAACCTCAAAAGGTGATTTTCCATCTAGAATCTTAGTAGGCAATCTGTTAATGATATAAGAAGCATACTCAAAAGCATCAAACCAATATTCTTTAGGAATGGAAGCTTGAAAACACAAAGTATATCCTATCTCTGTGATTTGTCTGTTTCTTCTCTCAGCTCTTCCATTTTGCTGAGGAGTATATGGGCAAGAAATCCTTAATGTAATGCCTGAGTCATCAAGAAACTTCTTGAACTCTCCTTTTGTAAGTTCAGGAGCACCATCAGTCTGAAAAAGCTTAATCTTTGTAGATAACAAGTTTTCAGAGGTGATTTTGAATTTCTTGAAGCAAGCTAGGCTATCACTTTTGTATTTCAATGGGTAAATCCACAAGAATCTGCTATAGTCATCCAAAAATAGAACATAATATCGAAATCCATTGGCTGATGGTATAGGAGCAGGCCCCCATATGTCACAGTGGACTAAATGAAGAGGAGCTGCAGTCACACTAGAAGATGGCTCAAATGGAAGACATTTACTTTTGCCCAAAAGACATGAATCACACAACTTAGATGTATCTTCTGATGTAAGCTGAATAAGTTTTGACTTATGTAAACTTTCAAGAACACCATGAGCAGTATGTCCCAATCTTTGATGCTACAAAGATGGAGAAGCTACTAAGTTGGCTGAAAGAGCCTCAATTTGGGTAATGGACCATGGTGTAAATTCAATAGGATAAAGGTTATTGACCATTGGTCCTTCTAGCAATGTGGATTGAGAAGCTAAGTCCTTGATGTTATAACCCCAAGGAAAGAATTCTACTGAGCAATCATTGTCTTTAGTGAATTTTGAAATAGACAGTAGGTTCTTTCTAATACTTGGTACAAGTAGAATGTCATGAAGATCAAATTCTTGTGAGGCAGACATCATTTTGGAGCTACCAGTACTAGCAATACTAATGGTGTTACCACTACCAACCATGACTGATTCATTACCAAGATAAGGAGTAGAGTGTGTAAGTACCTTTGAGTCATGTGTCATATGACTTGATGCTCCTGTGTCTGCTATCCAGGACTTTGAATTAGGTGAAGAAAGTACACCAGCAGTGAATCCTTCTTCTGTTACAGCAATATGACACTCCTCTTGAGATGGATCAGAATCACCATCAAGTTGAGGAGATTTTGATGATTCTCCAATATGAAGTCCAGCAAATGAAGGTGAATCTGAAGGTCTAGAAGGAGGAGCATATCGAAATCTACATTTGCTAGCCTTATGACCCCATTTGTGACATATTCCACAA
>BEHA01000634.1:1174525-1211345 GCA_002897215.1 Eschscholzia californica subsp. californica | reverse complement strand
CAAAACTTGTGGCTAACCTGGGTATTCCTACTATTCCAAAACCACACCCTTATCATACTGCTTGGATTCAATCCGGTACTGCTACCCGTGTTGATCGAATGTGTACCTTTTCCCTCTCTTTTGGCTCTTTATATTTTTCTGACATTACTTGTGATGTTACCGATATGGATCTTTGTCATATTAATAGCCCCTTTATTCTGTTTTAGATTTGGTTCATATTTCGCAGTGTATTTCTTTTTAACAGATTTTCTTTAATTGCATATATCAGAATAAATTTGTTAATGCAGGTGTCCTTCTAACTTTCGATATCGGTAAGAAAACAAATTTATTTTATTTTGAAAGCGATTTACGCCGTGCCGAAGGCACGGGCTATACCTAGTGTTTTTATAAATAAAACATGAAGGTCTTGCTCTGAAGACACACATCACAAGACATTGTCGTGATAGTTCGGCTAATATTAATGTTGTTGTTAACTCCTCACAACTTGTGTTAGCATCTGTTTCCATATGTCCTCCCAGGGTTGAATAGACGATCCCGATAAAGGTAGAATAGGTGTCAGAGCTCGAGACTCAAGATAAAAAAATAAAGTACGTTCAGTGGGAATTTTATACATAGGTAAAGTTCCAGTATGCAATAAATTATAATTAGGCCGAACAAAGTTAAAAGCATAACATAATTTTATTATAGAAGAAATTACCTTAGAAACTGAAAGAGAAAAAAAAAGTCTGATGTGAGAGTTGTCCTACAGACGAATACTCAAAGCGTAGGGGAAGAGCCAGACAAAGTAAATAAGCATAAATCTGGAATCGAATGAGAGGAAGACGAACCAAGTACGACCCAGAAGCAAGCATTCATCATCTCAGATATAGCAAATACAACAATTTTTGGTTGAAAGAAATTTACTCGACAATGTTAGTACTAAAAATTCGCGGAAGCTATCGAACCTATCCTAGAAATTGATCCGATTATGAAAATTAATCGAAAAGCTAAGCCAAAACTAATATGCAAACAGAATTTAACGAGGTTCGACTTAAAGCCTACGTCCTCGGGCGAATAAGAAAACTTTATTGAAGGATAGATGAAGACGACTCACACAACCCGCAAGTTCGTCCCAAGATGGTACCGCGTAGAAATTAACCTTCTATACTAGATCTTCGACGACCGAGAAATCAAACACCGCTCAAAACAATGAATAAAATTTCTCTCTCACTTGCTCACACTCTATGTTGAATAGTTGTTGTGTTTTTGTTGTTGTGTATTTTACCAACAAGATGGTGGTACAGTTATAATGGGTGATGATAGTATATGTAAAACTGTGGGACTCGGAACAATACGTATCAAGATGCACGATGGAGTGGTGAGAACATTGACGGACGTAAGACACATACCCGACTTGCGAAAAAATCTAATTTTCCTCGGTATGTTAGAGCGGAACGGTTGTAAGATAATTATAGAGGAATGGCTCCATAAAAGTCGTTAAGGGTTCTTTGGTGGTAATGAGAGGTACTCGTTACGGTAATTTATACGAACTTTTTGGGACAACAATTACGGGATATGTAGCAGTAGGAATTAGTGGAAGGGAACCAACGGTTAGTATGAGGCTTTGGCATATGCGCCTTGGGCATATGTTAGAAAATGGTCTTCTTTGATGTGCGGGAAAGGTTTGTTGAAGGACATAAAGAAGCCTTGCATGGAGTTTTGTGAGCATTGTGTGTTCGGGAAGGCACACAGGGTGACGTTCTCTACAAGCAAGCACAGGAGTAAAGAAGTATTAGACTACGTACATACCGATGTCTGGGGACCGGCAAAGTTAGCTTTCAAGGGTGGTTCCAGGTATTTTGGTACATTCGTTGATGATCATTCGAGATTTTCCTGACTTTATTTTTTAAAGCATAAGAATGAGGTATTCAACACGTTCCTGGTGTGGAAAGTAATGGTTGAGAACAAAACTGGTCGAAAGCTGAAGACGTTAAGATCGGATAATGGGACCGAGTACACGGATGGGGCATTCAAGGAGTTCTGTAATCAGGAAGGCATTGTGAGGCACTGGACATGAAGGCATGGAGTCGCAGAGAGATTGGACCGTACACTACTTGAGAAGGCTAGGTGTATGCGCTCCAATTCAGGATTAGGCGTAGAATGGTGGGCAGAATCTGTTGCTACAACATGTTATATTGTGAACAGGTCTCCACATTCTTCTTTAGATGGTGGTATACCTTACGAGGTATGGTCAAGTGAACATGTAGATTACGGGAGACCTAAGGTTTTCGGTTGTATGACATGCTTATTGCTTCTCGAAGTATGGTGGAGATAGATAAGTTGAAATCTCAACTCAGTCAAGAGTTTGAGATGAAAGACATGGGCGCTGCAAAAAAAAATACTGGGAATGGAGATTAAGAGAGAGCAGTCAAGTAAGAAACTGTACTTGAGTCAGAAAGGTTACATCGAACGAGTAGTTTCTCGGTTCGGGACGCAGAATGCGAGGCGGTGTCAACACCTTTGGCACCACACTTCAGGCTCTCGGGAAGACAAACTCCTAATACTACGGTGGAGTAGGATCATATGGATCGTGTACCGTATGCTAGTGCAGTTGGCAGTTTGATGTATGGTATGGCGTGTACTCGTCCGGATATTTCACAGGTTGTCAGTGTGGTTAGTAGGTTTATGGCAAACCCGGGGAAGACTCATTGGGAAGCTGTGAAGTGGGTTTTGAGGTACTTAAAGGGTACCGTTGATACGGGTTTGTGCTTTGGTGAAGACACATGTCAAGTAAGCGGTGATGTTGACTCAGATTATGCTGGCGATTTAGATGGAAGACGATCTACTACTGGTTATTTATTTAGGGTATATGGTGCTCCAGTTAGTTGGCGATCGATGTTACAATCTACAATTGCGTTATCTTTTACGGAGGCCGAGTATATGGCTATGGACGAGGGTGTGAAGGAAGCATTGTGGTTGTGGGGTTTCTGGATGATCTAGGGATTAAGCAGGAGTGCGTAGATGTATGGTGTGATAGTCAAAGTGCGATCCACTTGGCGAAGAATGGGGTTCATCATGCTCGTACTAAGCATATTGATGTCCGGTATCACTTCGTACGAGATGTCGTAGAGGAAGGTGATATTTCTCTCATGAAGGTTCACAGATGAGAATCCCGCGGACATGTTGACTAAAGTGGGTGACGTGTAGCAAGTTTCAGCATTGCTTGGAATTGCTACAAATCGGATCGTGTGAAATTGCCCGAAAGGGCGTAATGGCGACAAGGTAAATCTTTATGGGAAGGGTTGGTAGAACTACGGTAGGCTTGATCCTATAAAAGGGTACATAGGCAGCCATGGTCATATGGTGCAGTCGGATGAAGTTACAAGAAGCAGATATATCTTACAAGGAGTAGAGTTGGTGCTCGTCCAAAATTTAAAGTATATCAAATTGTGTACGAGGTGGAGAATTGTGAGAGTCGGTGGTGACACTCCAATTGGAAGTCGGTTTGGTGAGAATCCAATTCCAAATTGGATCTCCAAATTGGACTCAAAATTGGAAACTACTCAAATTAGAAGTCGGTGCTGAGACTGCAATTGGAAGTCGGTTTGGTGAGAATCCAATTCCAAATTGGATTTCCAAATTGGACTCAAAATTGGAAACTACTCAAAATTTGGAAACTGCTCAAAATTTTGAAACTGCTCAAAACTCAAGATTGGAGTCAGTTTTCAATGTTATATATAGGGGGTTTGAGTATTGGTAAAATACACAACAACAAAAACACAACAACTATTCAACATAGAGTGTGAGCAAGTGAGAGAAATTTTATTCATTGTTTTGAGCGGTGTTTGATTTCTCGGTCGTCGAAGATCTAGTATAGAAGGTTAATTTCTACGCGGTACCATCTTGGGACGAACTTGCGGGTTGTGTGAGTCGTCTTCATCTATCCTTCAATAAAGTTTTCTTATTCGCCCGAGGACGTAGGCTTTAAGTCGAACCTCGTTAAATTCTGTTTGCATATTAGTTTTGGCTTAGCTTTTCGATTAATTTTCATAATCGGATCAATTTCTAGGATAGGTTCGATAGCTTCCGCGAACTTTTAGTACTAACATTGGCGAGTAAATTTCTTTCAACCAAAAATTGTTGTATTTGCTATATCTGAGATGATGAATGCTTGCTTCTGGGTCGTACTTGGTTCGTCTTCCTCTCATTCGATTTCAGATTTATGCTTATTTACTTTGTCTGGCTCTTCCCCTACGCTTTGAGTATTCGTCTGTAGGACAACTCTCACATCAGACTTTTTTTTTCTCTTTCAGTTTCTAAGGTAATTTCTTCTATAATAAAATTATGTTATGCTTTTAACTTTGTTCGGCCTAATTATAATTTATTGCATACTGGAACTTTACCTATGTATAAAATTCTCACTGAACGTACTTTATTTTTTTATCTTGAGTCTCGAGCTCTGACACCTATTCTACCTTTATCGGGATCGTCTATTCAACCCTGGGAGGACATATGGAAACAGATGCTAACACAAGTTGTGAGGAGTTAACAACAACATTAATATTAGCCGAACTATCACGACAATGTCTTGTGATGTGTGTCTTCAGAGCAGGACCTTCATGTTTTATTTATAAAAACACTAGGTATAGCCCGTGCCTTCGGCACGGCGTAAATCGCTTTCAAAATAAAATAAATTTGTTTTCTTACCGATATCGAAAGTTAGAAGGACACCTGCATTAACAAATTTATTCTGATATATGCAATTAAAGAAAATCTGTTAAAAAGAAATACACTGCGAAATATGAACCAAATCTAAATCATGAGAGATATCAATTTTTTTTTGTTGAGAGAGAGATATCAATTTAGGTGGTACAGGTTTTGCTCTAAGAAACGATCACATTAAATTGAATGTCAACAAATTTTAATTATTGTTTTTTTTGATGAAAAAACAAATTTAAAATTTAAACAATCTTAAATATTAGTTTTGTTGTCCACCACCTTTTAGTTTAGTGTTGGGACACCCCTCTTAAACCTACATGATGTGGGGATCGAATATGGCTAGAAACATTTATTACCAAATTTGTTTCATTTCATTTAAGCACTAGATAAAGTAGATATTGTCGGGTTTTAGAAATATTTGTTGTCGGACTTTATACATCTTTAATTATTGATTTAATTTAGGCCTCTATCGTGTTTATCACATCTTAATGATGTATTAATGTCTTGTAACGACTAACATAGATCCGTAGTCGATTTCTCCAAAGGAAAAAAAAAATTGTTGATTTAATCTCAAATAGGGTAATGTAAAAGTATAATACCATAATAAATGTATAGATATTTTTCTCCCTCCTATATCATTAGTCATGAAATAATTTGCTGTTCAGCACGCTAGAGGCAAGAAGTTTCCACGAAAGACCTCTATTCTACTTCTTCTTCTCCTCCTGTAGAGATTCTTTTCCTTTCCTAGGACTCTCTGTCTCTCTCTATCTCTCTCTCTATATCTCTGTCTCCTTCAAACTTTGGACTAGTCTCATTTTGTTTGGGAATTTTAAGTTTGTACAGTAAAAGGACTACTTTATTATCTAGATAGATAACTAACTTGTCTTTTGGATTGAAGACATGGTTTTGGCCATTATGTACCAAACAAACTCTTCACAAATTTTTGACAAGTGATTAGTGATACTAGGGTTGTATGTATAGTGTTCATTCGATGTAAAGTTCATTATCCATCTATGTACTTTTACTGTACTGAGAGCTTTTTTGATTAGGTAATGTTAGGTTGTTAAAAGTAAACAAAGACTAACTCTAAAAACTCCAACTTTATTTATCACATACATACATATATTAGTACATAGAATGGTCCATTTACCAACTCAACCACATCCGATCTGACGTCCCCACCCACATTCACCACCTCAATAGTAGTACAAATTAACCGTATGTAGTTGATATAGAGAGAGTGAGAGAGAGAGAGAGAGAGAGAGTCCTAGAAAAGGAAAAGAATATCTCCAGTAGAAGAAGAAGAAGTAGAATAGAGGTCTTTCGTGGAAACTCCTTGCCTCTAGCATGCTAAACAGCAAAATATTTCATGACTAATGATATAGGAGGGACAAAAATATCTATACATTTACCCTTCCCACCTACCATTACTCACATAATAAGACTACTTGACCAGTCTCTTCAACAAAAAAAAAAAAAAAAAGACTACTTGACCAGTCTCTTGAACCATTTTTTAATATGGCCTATTTGAGATTAAATCAACAAATTTTTTTTTCCTTTGGAGAAATCGACTACGGATCTATGTTCGTCGTTACAAGGCATTAACACATCATTAAGATGTGATAAGCACGATAGCGGCCTAAATTAAATCAATAATTAAAGATGTATAAAGTCCGACAATAAATATTCTAAAACCCGACAATATCTACTTTATCTAGTGCTTAAATGAAATGAAACAAATTTTGGTAATAAATGTTTCTAGCCATATTCGATCCCCACATCTTGTAGGTTTAAGAGGGGTGTCCCAACACTAAACTAAAAGGTGGTGGACAACAAAACTAAGATTTAAGATTGTTTAAATTTTAAATTTGTTTTTTCATCAAAAAAAAACAATAATTAAAATTTGTTGACATTCAATTTAATGTGATCGTTTCTTAGAGCAAAACCTGTACCACCTAAATTGATATCTCTCTCTCAACAAAAAAAAAATTGATATCTCTCATGATTCAACAAATATTTGTTGGGTATGGCGTTGTCCTTCTTAAATGGGGTTTATTAGTAAGATTTACAAGAATGGATATAATTTTTCTTTACCCTTATCTAAACCAGTGTATTTCCATCCGATTAACTATAGAGTCTAGATTACAGGTCGAACTTCACATATGAAAGTAGGTCGAACTTCAAATTTCCTCCAATGCAACACTTAAAAAAACTCAACATTTACTTTAGATTTACTCTTGTTTCTTATTTTAATATATAAAGGGTTGATGTGGATCAATTGAGATACAACAATAAATGTTGAGATTCTAAAAAAAACTCAATTGAATCTCAATATTTATTGTTGCCACATCATGAGTTTCAAAATAACAAATCGGAAATGCTATAATCCCCAAAAAATTTGACTAAAAACAATACCCAGTTGACGTGGCACAAGAGTTAAACTTTTGATCAAATCTGGGCCATTGAGATATGAACGGCCCAGTTAAATTTCAATTGCATTCACGTCATTCCTTCATTCTTTCAGGTCATTCCTTTCATTCATTCACGTCATTCTTACTTTTCTTTCCCGTCCCCACATCATCCACTTTCTTTTGACCACATTAGATTAAATTAAGCTTGCTCTTGTCCCATATGGAGGGAGGGTACCCAGGGAGGATAGATATAATAAACTTGAAGACATTTTCTATTTTAATACTTAAAATGTTTTCTCATTGTTATAATATATCCTCGCATTGTTATACTTACAGCATAGTGAGAATTGAAATGTTAAAGCCAAATGAAGTTCAAAATAACCAAGCACCCAACGTAGAGAGATGCTACCACAAATTGAATCGGACATTGGGGAAAAATTAACAACTCTTTCTTTCTTTTTTGAATAGGAAAAATTAACAACCCATTCGACACAATTAGTTTAATCAATTAACTAAAGAGGAAATCCATAATCATAAAAAATATTACATTCGACTTGCTAAAAGATTTAGTTTGATTTCATCACTGCAACATAATGAAGTGAGACATAAAATTATGATTATAGGGTTTTTTCCTCCTTTCTTCCTATCCAGAAAAATTAGGGTTCTTGAGAAAGAAAGAAAGAAGAACCAGAAAAAGAGAGAAGAATTTCCCCAAGAATATAAAACAGAAAACCCAATCTAGATAATACATCAACACCAAAAAATTTATCACCGCTATAAGTGAATTAAGTAGGTCTTACCAGCTTTTGGGATCGTTGTGTTTCTGGAGTTGTTCAAGAAAATACGTATGTCAAGCAATTCCTCTGCCATTCGCTTTTCCTGCTTCAAATAATGAAGATTTTGGGGGTTTTGCACCAGGAAATAGTTATGGTGAAAGAAGAAGATTCGATGAGTTATGGCAAAAAAGAAGAGGGAAGATGAGGGGTAATACTCGGTTTCGAAAGATGAAGAAATTACGAATCAAACTCTAGCGCCCCAAATTTCAAGCTAACCGCCCTGAAATCGAAGATTTGAGACCTTGAAACTGGATCCATGAGCAACGCCCACCATGAGTGCGCAACCAATACCTGAAAAACAAAATAGCTGGATTATAACCCAACTGCGATAGATTTCTACAAACCTAAGTCTCGGGTAGGCAAGCTTAATCCCCAATCAAGGAAGCATTGCATTCATATTCATTATTGACATTGTCTGAAATTCAATGGTGAATAATAACATAACATATCAGATTTACCCAATCCCTCTCGAAACTAATAATTTATGTCCTCTGGTTAATTATTAGGTTTTCAGGTTCTCGTATTCTAATCCAATACTAACCCTGATAATAGAACCATCTTTTCTCTTTTTCAAGCAGATATAAAATATCATGTCTTTAACTAAGGTAAACCTTTATAGCACCAAGCTTAACATGTACGTCTCGACAAACACATTATGTCAAACGACACAATCATCAAACCCTTGTTGGGTATCTCAGACGAATACACAACAAACATTGGCTCTTATCAAGAATAACAAACAAGTTCACCAAACAATTCAAATCAACCTCACGTGCCAAGTCAGAAGGAATGATGCTCATATTATATCCTCACGTGGATCGCAACCTTATACAAGCAAATAATAATAGTTAACAAACATAAAATCACTACTATAAGGTATATACCTACGAGATACCTTGCCTAAAGAATAGAAACCATGTGGATTATCTCAATAAATTCGTCCATTAGAGACTATTCTGACACTTTGTACGAAAATAATCATAACTCCGCACTCGAAATTCGGATTAGTGAACCGTTTGATCTACTAGAAAGTAGACAAACATACCTTTCCAACCATATAATAACACCAAGATTAATCATATATCAACATTAGATTCAATTTTAATACAGACCGACGTACAGTGGAGACTGTTCTGACACCTTGTACGAAACCTATCGTAACTCCGCACTCGGAACTCGGACTAATGAACCGTTTGAACTACTAGAAAGTAGAGGAACATACCTTTCCAACTATATAAGAATCATACCGAGATTCATTATCTGTAAATACCAGATTCAAGTTTAATCTAGACCAAAATACTGTCCTCTATAGATGTTTTATGGAATTCTAGATAAAACTAATGTTTGAACCATTTAATCGTTCTTTAATGTGATTAACGATACTAAACCTATCATAGAATAAATTGAAAGAGAGATGGGAAACCTACCTCTTTTCACTTTAGATGACTTTAAGACCACAACCACACCTTGTTCTCTCACTTGAGAACTCTATCTCCATCACTTTTCTTCTTTATTCCCCCTTCCTTCACTAAGGAGTGGCTGCACCCTCTTTCTTTTCTATAGGTTTTTCTTCAAAAGTGAAGAAAAAATGGGTTTTAAATCTACTAGTATTTTATCTAAATAAAACTGATCTAGCTTTTGTTATTTCCACCCAATTTGATATATAAAAAGATAGGGGTGTTACACAAGCAGAATCATATAAACTGAAGAAGGAATCATAAATTGACTGAAGAAGGTGCGTAGTGAAGACGAACCGAAGGGAGAGTTGTAATTGAAGAAGGAACCATAAATTGTTTGTAACGCTCCAACGTGATGATTTTAATTAAGTAATTGAAGAACTTGATGGAGAAGGAGGAAAATTGTGCCCAAGGTGTCGAATTTGTAACTAAGGGAGGGAAGAGCCAGTAGTGCTCATGTGCTCTGGGCACCAATAGCATGAAGATAAGTTTGAAGAACTCAACAGTCCCTAAAACGCATCCCGGATTGAATTCTAGATTTAAAGGAGACAATGAAGAATTGAGGGTGAACGCGTTACGCCTTAAACTCAATTAGAAGAATCCAACGGTTGATATTACTGTTGATCTGAGACGGACAGGCGGACTTATCTCTTGGTTTGTCCTAGTCAGCATGTTTCAACCTGTTTTATTATATAGATTCGATGGACGGTTGATCATAACTACAAGCACATCATAATTGAAAGTGAATACCAAAGTCTAATCCATCATCTTCATGCCCCCAGGAAAACGATACAATGGCAATCTGTGACTCACATACAACAAGTGAAAGCTCTCAACCGAAAGTTCAACAATATCAAATTCTCATATATCGCCTGATGAGTACGTAAAGTACTCCATTTTTGGGCTTTATTTTATAGTCTTTACATGTTAATTTTGATGGATTTAATTAAGTTACATGTTTTTAAAGGAAACTCTCAAATGTACAAAGAAGTCAGTAATTACAAGAAGTTGGTGAAAACATCAAACTAGATCTATGATTTGGTGCTTAAAGGTTGAATCCATTCAGGAGAACAGTTAATATTGAAAATGTATGGGTCAAGATGCCCTAAAGAGGGTCAAACGATTCCATTAAATAGAGAGGAATACACGAGAGTGAAAGGGCCAAAATACCCTTAGTACAAACATTAATTACATAGAATTATGAAAACACAACTATACACTAATATCCCCCCTCAAGCTGAACGTCGGTGACCAAGAGAAAGCTTGTGTTTGAGCATCAAAAATCTGGTGGTAGAGAGTCCCTTTGTTAAGATATCAGTCATATTGTCTTCACCATTAATGTAATGAACTTTTAATTTCCCATTAAGTACTTGTTCTCGCACAAAATGAAAGTCAATTGTTGCGTGTTTGGTGCGAGAGTGAAGAACAAGGTTGACAGCAATGTAGGTCGAACTAACATTATCACAGAAGATGACCGGAGGTGCCTTCAGAGTAAAACCAAGTTCAAGGAAAAGATTCTTGATCCATATAACCTCAGCAGATGTATGGGCCACGACCCTAAACTCAGCCTCTGTGGAAGACCGAGAGACAGTTGGTTGAGTTTTAGATGTCCAGCTAATAATGTTGGGACCCAACATAACACATAGACCTGACGTGGATCTCCTGTCATCAGGAGAACCAGCCCAATCAGCATCGGAGTAAGCCCTCAGACAGAATGAAGAAAAACGGCGAAGAATAAGATCATCGGAGATCGTACCTTTAAAATATCTAAGAATTTTCTTTGCTGCCGTTAGATGAATAGAGGTCGGAGCTTTCATGAACTTGGACACCTGATTGACGGCGTAAGTAATATCAGGTCGAGTTGGATTCAGATATTGTAATGCTCCAACTAAACTCCGATATGATTGAGGATTTGAAAGCGTTTTCCCATCAGTGGAAGATAGCTTTGCCCCTGATAAAGCTGGTGTTGGCGTTGGTTTTGAATCAAGAAGACCAAAACGTCGAAGAAGATGATGTATATACTTTTTCTGAGTGATGATCATCGAATCAGAAGATCGATGGACCTCCATCCCCAAAAAGTAAGTGAGATGACCCAAGTCAGTGATTTTGAACTGTTGATGAAGATGGGAGATGAGAGCATTGACATCTGAATCGGAAAACCCCGTAACCAAAATATCATCAACATATAACAGGAGAACTATAAAGGAATTTGAATGTCATCGAAAATACATTGAAGGATCAGAGATGGACTGTCGAAACCCCTCTTTCAGCAAGGATGAAGTAAAATTATGATGCCAAGCTCGTGGAGCCTGTTTCAGGCCATAGATTGCTTTCTTCAATCGACATACATGAGAAGGATAGTCTGGATTACGAAATCCTTGTGGTTGAGTCATGAACACTTCTTCCTTCAAATCTCCATTAAGAAATGCGTTCTTGACGTCCAGTTGTCTCACCGGCCAGTCATAAGTCATAGCAAGAGAGAGAACACTAAGAATGGTGGCCGGTCTAACCACTGAACTGAACGTTTCACTATAATCAATCCCCTGTTGTTCATGAAACCCTCGAGCCACCAATCTTGCTTTAAATCTTTCTATTTGTCCGTCCGAACGCTTCTTCACTTTGTAGATCTATTTATTATCAATAATGTTCATGGTTGGATGAGGAGCAACCAAATCCTAAATGTTGTTCTGATGTAAAACAGAGATTTCTTCTTGCATAGCTTGATTCCAATGAAGATATTTAGAGGTTTCTCGATAATTAGAGGGTTCAGTAAACTTAGAGTTTTCGAATGAAGAGAGAAGAGATGAAGGTAAAGTGTGAGAGGAGGTGAACAAGACTTTTGGCTTACGTGTCCCGTCACGACTTCTAGTAATCATTGGATGCCGTGATTGAACCGTTATCTTAGTAGGGGGACCAGTAGACGTGGGTACGGAAGGGACGGAAAAAGTGGGTAAAACAGACCCAGACTGAGGGACGACAGTGGGAGTAACTGTTGTAACAACGTCAACAACGCGTTGAGAAGTGGCAGGAGAGTTGACAGTTGTTGTTGGAGAATGAGGATGAGTGACAACTAGAGATTGAGGGATCACAGATGTATTTGAATTTCGAGAAGGTTGGACAGGTGGAGAGCGAGAAACAAAAGAGGGAGAGACAAGAGGAACAAAAGGACGTCGTCTCTCTGTTGAAGAGAGAGAAGGACAAATAGTCCAAGAGAGAGAAACAAGAGTGTTCGTTAATGGTGAACCTGGTGATTTAGTGGGGAAGGAGAGACGATTTTGAAAGGGGAAATCATTCTCATCAAAGATAACATTGCGAGATATATAGACTCGAGATGAAGGAGGCGAATTTGAAAGGAACACTCTTGTTTCTCTCTACGAATCGATGTGTATCGAGTATCGAGTACAATCATCAACCAACAAAAGAACATATCTGAAACCAGATGAGGAAATAACAGGGGTTGGACCCCATAAGTCAGCACGAATCATATGTAAAGGAGTAGTGGAATGATGAGTAACAGGAGAAAAAGGGAGAGAATGGTGCTTAGCCGAGACACAATTTTCACATAAATTGTCTTTGATTACAGAGGTAGTTACTGGTAATTTAAACTTAGACATAATAAACTTAAAATTTCGAAAATGTGGATAAGCAAGTCTCTTGTGCCAGATTGCAGGACTGGTACGAGATCCTTTTGACGCCACTTTGGAGAAGAAAGTTGAAGAAGTTGCAGAAGCAGAGACATCAAAGACACGGAAAAGACCATCAGAGATCGTTCCTGCGAGCAGGGTCTTCCCTGTGGGAAGTTCCTTCACAAGGAAACCAGAGCGATGGAAAAGAATGAAGCAATCAATATCACGAAGAAGTTGAGATATGGAGATAAGGTTTTTCTTAAAATCAGGAACATGAAGAACTTTGGTAAGAAGAAAATTATGAAAGGGAAGAGGAACATTACCAGTACCTGCAACAGAAGAAGTTTGACCATTTCCTACCATAACGTGATCAGGAACAACAGAATCAGGTCGAGAAATAACAGAGGCAGAATCAGAAGCAATATGATTGCTAGCACCTGAATCCATGTACCAGTGAGGGTCATGAGTGATATTATCAAGACCAAGTGCAGCAAAGCTTTGAGCCATTTCAGAAGAACGAGTAATTTGAAAACATTGACGAGCTGTGTGACCAGTTCGACCACAATACTGGCAAATAACTGGTTGTCTCTCTGGAGGAGGACCAAGAACAGAGGAGAAATTGTGAGAAGAAGAAGATCCTTTGCCTCCATTTCTATTGTAAGAATGACCTCTGTTGGGTCGATATTGAGAGAAGGAAGGCCTGGGAGGAGGGGGAGAGTGAGTGATAAGAGCAGTAGGAGTTTGAGTGTGAAGCAACTCAATACGAAATTCCTGTGTGAGAAGAAGAGAGTAAAGCTCATTCTAGGTAGGAGGAGTTAACCGAGTTGTAATAGAGGTTACAAAAGACTCAAACTCAGACCCTAGACCAGATAGAACAATAAGAACAAGTTCTTGGTCTGAAACAGAGTGACCAACAGAAGCAAGAGAATCAGACAAGTTTTTTATACGAAGGAGATAATCAGAAATACTTTGTGAACCCTTTTTGCAGGTTCGAAGCTAAAGTTTAAGATTCATTAATCTTGCTGAGTTGACAGAGGAGAAATTTCTTTCAAGAGCCTCCCATACAGCTTGAGAGGTTGTTAAACCAAGGACTTGAGATAATACTGGCTCAGTGAGGGTAGCATTGTTCCAAGAAAATAACATTTGATCAATACGATACCAGAAGCAGAACTCTCGATTGGAAGTAGGAGCAGAGGAAGAAGAATTTGGGAGAAACTCAAGAGGAGCAGAGCAAGAACCATTAACATATTTGTATAAATCTTGACTGTGTAAGATAGGTAGCATTTGACTACGCCAGAGAAGATAGTTTCTACGATCAAGTTTGATGGAAATGAGATTAGAAATGTTAGTGAGGGGGGAAAAGAGAAGGAGGAGGGTGGGTTTTCAGTTGAAAGAACAGTAAGAGAGGGAGTGTGCCGAGTAGAGTCAGCCATTGAAGAAGGAAAAGAGAGAAGATAAAGCACTGAAAACAAGGAGAAGAAATTCTCTTAGGCGGCTCTTGATACCATAAAAATGTATGGGTCAAGATGCCCTAAAGAGGGCCAAACGATTCCATTAAATAGAGAGGAATACACAAGAGTGAAAGGGACAAAATACCTTTAGTACAAACATTAATTACATAGAATTATGAAAACACAACTATACACTAATAAATATAAGGTGTATTTGGCAATTAGATATTTCATATGGGGTTTGAAGTTCAAATACTACGGTTTGGTGGGCTGAAATTTGAACCAAAGTGGAAGTGGCATTGCTGGGCACGTGCAGGAGAAATTATATAGTGATGACATCACTATGACATTATCAACCACTTAGTACCAAATATATTGTGTGGGTCCCACGTAAAAGTGCTTAAGTGAAATTAAGAGATCTTCTATGTCCCTGGTCCGAGAACGGTGTGGGAATTCAAGTATTGCGGTCCCATAGCAGTACTTTTGGACCGCCTCTAGCATCACTTCCAATTTGGTGGAAGCAACAGTGAGTCGGTGATTCCCTTGTAAAAGTCGGTTTACAAATAATACCTATTGTTTCCAATTTTTTATGGTTTCCAAAATATGGGTTTCCAAATCTTTAGCTGCCACGACATTATAAAAGCCAACCAACCAAAGGAATTAAACACAACTCCACCACTAACATTGAGTGCAAATTTAGAGGAGCAATACAAGAGGTTCATTAGCTTCTTTTGGAGTCTAATTTTTGGGAGATTCTTGAGTTACAATTGAAGACAAGTTTTGGAGAAAGACGGGAATAACAGGCTTCATCAAATATCAATTCGGTTTTATCTTTTTCTCTCTTCTCTCTATTATTAATTGAACCATGTATTTAATATCCATGGATTTCTAACTCTTCTACTAGGATAGAGGATGAAACCCTAACATGAGTATTTGAACCCTAATATCATATTTATTTTATTACCTCTTTTAATGTGCTTAAAGTTTTAAAATTAATCGTACTTTGGTTAGTCTAATAAACTAACAACTTGGATTTGAATTGCAATATATTTTAAGTAAAGTGGGTTATGGGTTTTGATCATTGTTAAAGTGTTTAATTGTCTTATTTTCCGAAAATTGAAGATTGATTTCTAACAATTTTTGAGTTATGAAAGAGAGATAATAGTTTGAATTAGATATTAGATTCGAATATGATTGTTAGTGGTGAATTCCAATATCTTAGATTAACCAAATTATAGTTTTTCTCACAACTTTATTTTGTTTTCTAAGTTTCAATTTTAGTTTTCCAACATCTTCTCAAAATCAACTATTTTCTTTCCTAGTTTATTAGTTAGTTTTAGGTTTAGAGTTAATTTTGAACATCCTCGTGGGATCGACTTCGTAATACGTATCATATTCACATACGGTTTGTGCACTTGCGAGTTTTAATTTGGTCTAGTTAGCCTAGTATTTAGGTTCACTAGATTTTAGATCATCGCCCGAACTCATAATAACCCAGCTGACAAGCTAGCTAAATGGGCTGGAAAAACGCAAGACAAAAGATTCTGGAAATATATTCCAAAGGTTATATATAATATCCACTGTGATCGCACTCTAATTTTTAATTATGTATACATAACTTTCAACAAAAAAAGAGTTCCACTTTCAATGTTTTTTTCACAAAAAAAAAAACGGAATCAGTAATGAAGAAGTTGAGAGAGATGATAAGTTATAAGAGAGTCTTTGAGTTTAGAGAAAGAGAGAATTAAAAAGTCGTTGGGTTTAGAGAAAGAAAAGTTAAGAAAGAGAGAATTAAAAAGTCGATTTGTTAGTTGGTTGTTTTGTTTGTCCTCTATACTACGAAGCCCCGATTGAAGAAAAATTATCAGTAAAAATAGTGTATTTTTTTTATATTCATTAGAAGTCCTTGCATTATATGCTTAATCTTGTTATTTTAATTTGTTCTGGTTGTTTTGGAATGAAAAGTTAATATTGGTCGCCTAAGGTAGTTATGACGACGTGATTTTATTTTCATAAATCTTCCTTTTGTTTATAAAGAAAGATTCTGTAACATAAAAGCTAAATTAACAATTTGAGTTTCTATATTACCAAAGACAATTTTAGTTCACGATGAGAGCTTACAATTCAGAAGTCAGAAGGTTATGCTACGCAACGAAAGGGTGACAGACAAGGTTGGTCATTCATGTTCTATTTGGATTGATTGAGGTGGTTGAAAGAATAGGAAATGGTCAGAACCAATAATGTCTAAATGACTAAGAGCCGAACATAAGCTAGAGTACGAAGATCGATCGACGAGAGCTCAATCTAGTGATTTTTAAATTCAATTACCTCGACATTGGAGGTTGGACCAAGTATAAGGAATTAAGATCCCTTTGAAACCAAAGTTAATAAAACCTATCATACCAAAATTATCAGTAATATTTGTAATCTTAGGAACATAAGAAGGTGGGGCTTTAAAGCGGCCAATTTTGATATTTGGGTTTAAGGTGCTATTGAAACCCATGTTGTCACAACAGTTTGGGAAAGAAAAAATAGAGTTTGGGAAGAAACGCCTACACCAATTGCGGGGAGCGCCTATAGACCTACCGTATCCAAGATGTTGATATGTTTTCATCTGGATCCCAATCCGGAAACTTATCACTTCATGGATTCATTATGTCTGAATTTGGAAGGAAAATGTACACCCACTTTCATATTAGTATTGGAACCTTCATTATCTAACCGTCCAATGTGAAGAATTCTGGTGTAATAAAAATAAATAAACTTTTAGATGATGGACGTATCTTACACCCCTAGGCAGATGGGGTGTCAAAATCTGAGGAACGCCGAGTAACAGCTCTCTTTCTAAGACAAAAACTCGGTGGAAGGAGTGGACCCAGACACCCAGTAGTAGGGCTGGGAAAACGGCCCGGGAACCCGGTGTCCGACCCGTTCGGCCCGGACCGTTTTGACCCGCAGTCCGAGTCCTACCCGAGCCGGGCATACCCGGCCCGATGGCTCGGGCTTATTGGACCGGGACTCGGACATACCCTCAATTCCGAGTCCCGCCCCGTTAGGTCCGTCCGACACCCGCCCTCGTCAACCCGCCCGACAAGCCCTCATCTATTATAAAAACCCTCCTCAACAAAGAAACCCTAATATTAACCTAATCACTTTCTCTCTCTGCCTCTCTCTCTTAGCCGCCCCCTCTCTCTCTACTCTCTCTCCCCTTCTCATCAAACATCAAACAGAGAATACAAACACCATTACACCATAACCATTATTCCTTCTCATCTATTCAACTCGTATTAACTAATTAACTACTCTAAAAAAAACTAGTAGAAACTGAAGTCTTGAAGCATCCTCATCTCGCTTTGAATCACGATCTCGTCTCATTTACGTACTTGTTATCTGGAAATGGTTGGTTGTAGTTTTTTTTGTAGATCTGATGATGATGTTCTAACTCGAAGATTAGGTTTTTTTTATTTAAAATGTGATGTAACTTTTTTGTAACGATGTTTGAGAGAATGTAATATATATAGATCTGTTTCGATATTGTTTTCATTTTTGTTTTTGTTAAAGTTGTTTTCGTTGATCTGGGTTGTAATGATATTTTATTAGTAACTAGGGTTTACTGTTTTTTTTAGACTTGGATTTTCATTTAATGGGTTGAGAACTTGAGATAGGTTATGTTTTACTAAAATATAGGGTTTTTAGACTGTTTTTTTAAACTAAATCTAGGGTTTTAGACTGTCTTTTTTTAACTAAATCTAGGGTTTCAGAAGATTAGGTTTTTAGACTGTTTTTTTTTAAACTAAATCTAGGGTTTCAGAAATAGTTAGGTTAATTGATAAAAAAATCTTCTAAAAAAAAAAAGAAATCTCAAAAACCCGAGTCCGTTGGAACCCGCTCGGGCAGCCGGGCTCGGACGGGCTACGCGCTACTATAGTGAGTGATTGGTCCGGCCCGATCCGCCCGACTCCCTACCTCGGGCTCGGCTTATCCGAGCCCGATCCGCCCGAGCCCGACACTTTGTACCCCGAGCCCGCCCGCGCCCTCCCCGATTCCCACCCCGACCCAGTAGAGAATAGAAAGCGTTTTCTTTCCATGTTAGATGACCGTTACTTTCCTCTTTACTCGTGTAAGCTTGTCAATGGATATCCGAATATTCGGTATCCGATCCACATCCGTATTCGAATTTAGAAAAATTTCGGATTCGGATATTCCTTATCAGATATCTGCTTATCAGATATCGGATACGGATACACTCATATTCGATCCGATAAATATCCGTATCCGATAAGTAATATAAAAAATTAATAAAAATTTAAATTTATTCATAATAATATATAAAATGTTTATCGGATATCTGCTTATCGGATATCGGATACGGATACACTCATATTCGATCCGATAAATATCCGTATCCGATAAGTAATATAAAAAATTAATAAAAATTTAAATTTATTCATAATAATATATAAAATGTATGGTTGAGATTTATTGTTTAAATCTAATGGTTAAAAATTTAAAGAAAAAATTTAAATTTTTTTACTATTATCGGATTCGGATATTGATTTATAATATCCGTCGGATGAATTATCGGATTCGGATATTCGGATAGCTTATTGGATTCGAATAAGGATATGCCTATATCCGATCCGATAAGCTACCATTTACAGGCCTAGACTCGTGTATGACACCCACTTACGGTAAAGGGGCACCTTAAGTTTCGGCTTTTTTAATTTGATGTCCTACAGATGGTAGGCGGACATTTTTAACACCATCTCATTTTGGTCCTATTCCCCACCTTAGCTTCTTCTATCTTTTTCGCTCATCTTCGTCGGTCAAAGAAAAAAATATGGACGTCTAGAAAGACTTCCGGGGTAAAAAAAGAAAAGTTAATTTGAATTTCAGCCTGTCTTTTACTAAATTCTTAATCCACCTTTGTGTCATCACCAGAACCACTGCTACTGCGCCACCACATTGTCTTCTCTGCATCCACTCCTTTTCTTATTCATCTCCGTCTTCTTAACAATCTTTTTTCTTTCTTTTCTAAATCAAAGATATAAAAGATCGTTGTTGTTGAAAATTATTTTGTCTAAAACGACAACGAGACTTTTTCTTTTAGACGAAGAGTTGTTGTCGACAGGGGGCTCTCCATATCTTCAACAAGAGAAATGAAATTTTAGGGTTTAAAAAAAGTTGGGGTTTATAGTTTTAGAAATAAGGTTATTTTTTTGTCCATATTTTGTGATCAACTTCTTTATTGGCCCCTCAATTTCTATAAATTAAAAAATAATTTTTATTTTTTGAATCCGTCAGTGAACTTTAACACCTGAGTTTTTTTTGTTTCCCCAAATGTCATCCATCTTAAAATTGATTCTAATTTTTCCTGCTTTCTTCTCGTATGTCTGAGAAGTGTTCGCATGCATGGTCATCTTGAGATTTTTTATTTCTTCTTCTTCCCCCTATTTTTGCATATCTCTCACACTCTCCATCTTTAGCAGAACTGTAGAAGATCTCCTAGATATGCAACAACAACAAACTGCTGCTACTATAGTGGCAGCAACAATTGGTCGATTGATTAGTTGATGACGACCCATCTTTCAGTCATCGTAGAAGAAAAAAGGAACAAATAAGAATAAATCTTTTAGATAAAAGGAAACGGGAGAAAAAAAATTTGAAGTGGTAAAGTTAACTGACGGTTTTTACGAAAGAAAAGTGGATCATTTTAAATTTATGAAAGTTTTTATTTTGTTGAAGATTAAATTTATGAAAGTTAAGAGTCCAAAAAGAATGTTGATCACAAGCTAGGGGGCTAAAGATGAAATCACCCTTAAAAAGTGTTGATACCCCCCTATTCAAAAGTTGGTGCCCCTCAAGTTAATGAAATCGACGGCTTACGATTAAGGGTTAACGTACTCCGCATTCAAGTGGTGTATTGTAACCGTATCTATAATCAAGAAGCACATGCCCTAGCAGCTTCGGTTACACCCCCTCAAGTTTAAAATTTGCTTTTTAATCCTTATTGTTAATCATGTTATAAGTATAGTCCGGGTCTGTATGTTTTTTTATTTCTTTGGACTATGTTGTAACTTTTCTAGTTATTAAGGCTTATTTCTGTCAAAAAAAAAAAAAAAAGTTGGTGCCCCTGTATACTAACCAGGGGTCCCTATACAAGCCACCATCAGCTTCTTCATCACTATATTTGATACTGTGTCACCATGGAAGAAAATTGTGAACTTCGGAATTTCACTCTTCGGCTGGGGCTTCAAATCCTCCAAATGGTTAGACTTTATTTTTCTTTCTCACTTGATCTTTCTCAATAGCAAAACCCTAATCTTTCCTTTTCTTGTTCTGAATGTGGAAACAGTAAAACCATGGCTAAGTTGGCTACTGCCAGGATCAAATTGCTCAGGAACAAGAGAGAAGTTTTTGTTAGACAAATGAGACGTGATGTTGCTTCGCGTCTTCAATCCGGTCAGGATTCCACCGCCAGGATCAGGGTAACTCTAACTCTATCTCTATCTAAGAACTGCTACAGTATACATGCTTTGATGTTATTAATGTCTAGGGTTTACATTCTTTTTGCTGATTTCCTAAAATTTGCTCATAATATTTCATTTTATCTGAAAATCTAGCATTTCTATTTATGTCTGGAAATGATTGTATTGCAATTTGGGTTTCCTATACCTTTTTATTAGAGTATGAGGATCGAGATGGATCGAGATCCGAAGATATCCGTATCAACCGTCCAAGATACACGAAGATATTATTTATACTTATCCTAGATAGAGTCCTAGGAAAATAAGATACCCAAATCACTCTCTATAAATAGAAGTGACCTCTATGTATTTCATATTGAATTGAGTTACATTGAGTCTTGGAGTCTGTAGCCAATCAATCCCACGATTGTGGAGATAACCGAACCACGTAAACTATTGTGTTCTTTATTTTAGTTTGTAATTTCTATTCTACCAACTAACATGAACTTTCACACTTTTGTAATCGAACCCCTTTATTTTCCCCATTCAACCATAAATTCTTCCACCCTGGTTAAGTTGTGCGGATGTTTTCGGTTCTAGTAGCTCAGTGTGATAGATTCCCATTTCGGGTAGCTAGAACATCCATGTTTGATATCAAGAATCGAATCGATAAGCCTAATCCAGTTCGAAAAACAAGAATAAATTCTTACAAAGAAAGCATTACCTTTTATTGGTACTAATTCTAGGTACCTCTAGCTTGATAATAAAAGATGAGATCCGAAGGCTCGAACATGTAGGTGATGTTAATTTACCTGTCTCATATTTAAGTTAACAATACACAGTTTCATTTTCTCTTTTGTCGATCCTAACCAAACAAAAATGATACTAATTTCTGGGGACATAGTGAGAAGTAAACTTATGTGTGTATTGAGAACTTAAATCTCTTTTCAGGTTGAACACGTTATAAGAGAACAAAATATGATGGCAGCAAATGAGATAATTGAGCTTTTTTGTGAACTTGTTGTAGCTCGGCTTTCAATTATCTCAAAGCAAAGGTAATGTTTAAGATTTGCTTCGATATCCTTATTTTGCATTATAGAACTTATAGGAGCATTGTTTTGATATGGGACTTATATTATCTCAGGGACTGCCCAGCTGATCTGAAAGAAGGAATTTGTAGTCTAATATTTGCATCTCCAAGGTGCTCAGATATACCAGACCTAGTGAAAATTCGAGATATCTTTGAAAAGAAATATGGAAGATAGTTCGTTTCAGCAGCTATAGATCTTCGTTCTAATTGTGGTGCTAACCGTACGGTAAGCTTGTCGATTTGTTGGTTGGTTGTTTTTTATAGCACAAGTGCTGTGAGAAATGGAGAAGAGAATCATCTAGAGCTACAAACTTCTTTTTAATGGCTTCTTCAATTTTTTTTTTCCTTCAACTTCATCCAAGTGCTTATTATGTAAGTTCATTTTCGTGTTTATAGCTAATTGAGAAATTATCAGTACGATCACCTACTGGTGAAGTGAAGTTGAAGCTCATGAAAGAAATAGCGAAGGAGCATCAGATTGAGTGGGATACAACTGAGTCCGAGCAGGAGCTTCTCAAGCCTATGTTGAACAAAACCTATCTTCAAACAGGTATATTGCGCACTATATGATTTTTCTGAAACGCTATTCAGAACTATGCTTATTCTTGGTAATTGGGAAGCACGATCGTTTTTGTTGAAAGTTATTTATGATTGTAGCTAGTTCGTTCTTTAGCAAATCATGAACACAGTATATATCATAAATTTAATAAGTTCCGTAACCACCATCATAAAAACATCTTGGGCCCTAACGTTCATGTAAAAATCCTTAAGGCCATCCTACGAGGTGTAAAAGTCCATTTATTCCAATCTTTTCCTTTTTTTTTATACCTTTCATTTCCACAGGAATCTAACCTGGACCTCCGAGATGCGAAGTGGGTGTCCTATGTCCAGCATCAAGTGGTGGTGGACCGCGACAAGTCTTTTTTTTTTGTGGATACAATCATTCTAAGTATTTTGTTTCGAAGAAGTATATTGTGCTTGAATCGTAATGTCAAGTTGGATCTGATAATTTATCTGAAGGTTCTTGTGTCGAGTTATTTCTTACATATTTGATATGTGCGCTACAAAAGAACGGAAAATGATCTGTCTAATTGGTAGATTTATTGTGTTTGAGTCTAAAGGACGTAGAAATCTGGCTGAACATAAGTCTTGTTTTTTTTATCTGAAATCTCAACTGTGCCTCAATTCAAATTCCCATACCCATTTATTTTTCATAATTTGAAATTTCATCTCGATTGGCCGGAAATCTGAATGGGATGAAAGAAACCCATTTTTCATATTTAAAAGTAAGTCTAGAACTAAAGGCCACCCTTTGTAATGTACCAAATAACAATATTATTAGTGATTCTTCGTCTTCTTCTCCACAAGAGCGGATGCACAATGCATGAAGATAGATGCACTAGTTCATAAAGCAATGCATAGTCCATTGTCGCCTGTCATTCACGTCATATGGCATGCTTTCCTTGATATAACCAATGTGCGTCGACATAACCCTTTTGCGTTTGACATAAACCCATGTGCAAATGATGTTGTTTACTTTTTTAGTCCCCGAAATGTGAAATCATCACAACCAACCCTAACTTTAACTATCTCGAACATCAGAAATCAGTCCCCAACCTTGAAATTTTTATACTTCTGAATTTTTAGGACCAGGGAGTGTCTTTTTGAATTTGTTGTGAAGTTTGGATTAAAGTACTTAAAGTTTGGCTAAATTAGGGATGTAAGCCAAATTCCAAAACGGTATACTTAACTAGGGCAGGCAACAAGTAGGCATATGGACCCAACTTAATGTGACATTTAGTCAGCATGCCCCAATTGTTCACTTCCTCACGCAATGCAATATTTCCCTCTGCACATGGTTTTGCGTCTCAAGGGTTTAAAGCAGCCCCAACACAACCATATCAACACCTTGTGGTTTTGTCTATGAGTCTATCCTTGCAGATATACTTCAAAATTTCAATGACAACTACCTCGTCTCTTTCTCTCTCTCATCTTCTAAATTTCCCACTAAAATGTGGATCCTTAGTGATTATGGGAGACAGCTGATGGGTTATTTTTGTCTTGTTTGTTTTGTGCTCATACAGGGGCTTAAGTGATAATTTAACAGAGGTAGGTCTTATGATCTTGTACTTTTACAGAAATTTGACATATATGGGTGTAAGAGAATTGAGAATTTGTACATTTTAGATTCTTTCTTTGCCGGAAGACGTTTACGATACACATTTGTTTTTTGCTATGTTTCGGCTTGACTGACCACCTAACTTCATTTATTGCATGGTCGTAGTTCACGCCATAAGGGCAACCGAACTTTAGAACTTAAAACGTGCTATGTTTGTTAAAATTTCCCATCAATAGGATATGAATGCCAATGTCTCACCTATATGACTTCTCATGTTTGTTTTTGTTTCCTCAACTAAATCCAAACATGACCCAATCCCCCAATTAAGTGCCCTCTTTCCTTCTAGCAACCCCAAAGTTTTCACCACCATGTAAGTCCATCTATAAATACACATACTCAAAATGATCAATCCAAAGATCACTAGCTCTCCCCAAACCTTCTTTTTCTCTAGACCCCTTCTTCTCTCTAGGGATCACTAACTCAAAATGATAAGTCCAAAGAGCCTTATCTCAATGGCAAAGAAATGGCAAAAGAAGGTTGCCATTAAAAGAAGAAGAAGAATATCATTACTACCCAATGATACTAATAAAGGGTACTTTGTTTTTTATACTATTGATAAGAATCGTTTTGTTGTTCCACTTGAATATCTAAACAACATCATCTTTAGAGAATTATTAAGAATGTCTAGAGAAGAGTTTGGATTGCCAAGAAATGGGCCTATTACATTACCATGTGATTCGATATTGATCAAATACCTTATATCGTTTCTTCAACGACAAGAATATTCCGATACAATAGAGAAGTCTATTTTGCTTATGTGTATGACTACCGACCGCTGCTCATCAAACTATTCTCTTATGTACAAACAACAAAACAAGAGCAAATTTCTTGTTCATGGTTTTTGAACAAGTAATTTGTGTTTTATGTCACTCTGTACATATATATTATGAAATCTTGTTTAGTGGTTCAACCCGAGTAGATCAATAATATTTCAAACAATACGTTTTAATTAGTGTTAAATCTCTAGTTAAGTTCTTTTGGATACCAAAACAGTAGGAAAATCTCAGGACGGTTGTGGAAGAGATATGTGGTGAGACGGGCACCGTAAACTAAACAACAACGAGACCATCCTAAACTTGTCTCAAAGCTCAAGATCTAATAAGTCTTACTCCGATAGTCTATCGTAGTTTAAAAATAATCATATGCCAGGGGGAGATTGTTAGGATAATTATATTTTAATTTAGTTGTAGAAGGACCTGGTCCTTCACTAGCCAATTCCTATATATAGGGATCCATCTCTTGTTTTTGTTCATTCAAATATCAAAGCAAAATCTCTTGACTGTCACTTTATCTTTTTTAATGTTTTTTACTTTATAATTTCCCATTTAGCGGTTATCGTGCTTATCACATCTTGATGATGTATCAATGCCATATAATGGCTAATCTAGTCCATGTTAACAAAAAAAATCCTTTAATAGCTTAGTTTGATTATATTTCCCATTGCGATTGCGTGAGGTTTTAGTGACTCATACTTGTGGGGACATGTGAGCACTTATAATTTGGTGTTTATTCCCCTAATCATATCAAACGCACAGTATTCTTCTGTCGGTGAAGGTCCTCAAATGAAGATGTTATATTATTTGATTGTTGAAACTATTATACACAAGCTTAGAGCATCTCCAATGCAAAACTCAAAAAAATCTTAATTCTTTCTATTTGTCGAGTTTCAATTGAGATTCTCATTCTTAGGTGGCGAAATGGAGATCCTCAATTCTTGTATGTCTCCGATGCAAAACTCTAAACCTTTTTGTTTTACTTATGTGGCATGGTTATTGTTGTAAAAAAAATAATTAATTATTTTGAAAATATACGAAGACTTGATTTCTATTGGTTAAAATTTTAAATATTGATGAGTTGGCAATTAGAGATATCTCAAGAGGACACCTATTTCTGGAGTGTCCTCTTGAGATATCTCTATTCCACCCTCGACACATCATCTTTGAGTTCTTAGTTGAGTTTTGCATTGGAAATGATTTTTTAAGAAAAACCAAAAAAATCTTATGTGACACTCCAAATTTCTAAGATTGAGTTTTGCATTGGAGATGCTCTTATATCTCATAGGTTAGTAAATCTCTAGAGTTCTAACCCAAATTCGATTAGTAGTTAAATGGAGATGTCACAATTGTTATTTGCTTGGCCACTATATGGAGACAATATATATGTACTTTTCAGTCTTATGCGTAAATTCCCAAACAAGTAGCATTTATTTTTCTAGTCCCGTTAAATTAGACCACTAGATAAGTTTTCTAATATTTCTTTGGTTAAATAATCAATAATGATGCAATATATCCGCAAAATTCATAAAACCTGATTACTTAATCTCTTTTTTCATATAAACCAAAAGGTTTATGTTTTGAATTCATGAAGCAAAGACAGCATTGTCTAATATAAAAACGAAAAATAGTTAGACTTCTATATATTTGGATTTTCTATGGGATTGGTAGGAGGATGGAGGAGTAATTAACACTAGTGGTCAAAATTGTAATAGAAGGCATGGGTGTTCAAATTAAGCTAATGATGTAGTTGAGCTTTCACTTAGCTTTGACCCTTGGATATCCATTTAAAGTAATTAACTTAATACTCCTTTAAACTTCACCAAACTCAACTTGAAGATAAGAAAAAGGTATTCAACAAAGGTAGTAATTCAAGGTTGTTGGACAAAATGAAAAAAAGATAAAAAAAATAAAAAAGAGTAAAAGAAATACTATTTACTTGAAGACTAAGACTTGGGGATTAAAAAACAAAGAAGAGTTGATGAAATAACTAACGAAAAGAGACTTACGCGTTGACTATTAGTGTGAATAATTTTGTTCCGAGTTAGTTTAACAATTATCACTTTGTATATAATCTGATCTTATTAGTAAATGTGTTTTTACTACGTACTCAAAAACTTCAAAAGAGTTCTATATCGACAACATTAAATTTCATAATAGAACATAGATATTTTTTTTTTGGAAGTCGACTACGATCTACGTATGTCGTTACACTTGCCACTTGATACATCATAGATGTGATAAGCTCGATAACCCCCACTCAAACACTAACAAGCCGGGCCTATAGCCCAACTAGACATGGCCTAAAGCCCAACAACAACATTATTTACACCCTAATAATCCCAATTCAAATAACCAAAGATTCCACCTTCTTTGAGATTCGAACCAGGGACCTTTAGAGTCTTCTGGAGTTCATGTCAACACCTTGGAACCACTTGAGCTACCAACCGTTGACTATAATAGAACATAGATTAATTCATACAAGATAGATTAATTCATACAAGATAGATCTAAGAGTTTTTAGTGATTAAACATACATCACGTGCTAAAACCAAAAAAACACATGTAAGCCGGTGCTTGAAACTCTGAGAATATTGTTAAAACATTATAGAAATCTAATGAGAAAATAAATATGTGATCGAGTAGGTGTTAGATGGATTGTTTCTCTTTACAGAAAAAAAGAGTCAAAAGTATAACCCAATGTGCCCTTGGTTGGTCAGAAAAAGTCAAGTCAACGGATTGGAGTCAAAAGAACCAACCGGATATCCATTCATATAATAAGTGGTAAACTAACTGTAAATCTATTGCTCACCTACTCTCAAGGTTGGTGAAAAGGCAATCCAAAACAATCATAACCGTTGGTTTTGTAGGGTCAACACCATTATGATCTGACCAACACCACTTACAAAAAGCATAACATTGTTCACCTACCATGCAATTGGGTGAAAATAGTAAATATGTATGGGTGGCTCTTGATTGGGTTAAAGAACTTTTTAATGGGATTATTTCTTACTTGGTCCCTAATTTTCGACTAATTGGAAAATTTGGTCTCTATACATGTCTAACAATCCAGAGTTTCGCAAGATTATATTTTGGCCAGGACACCATCAGACGAGAGACTCGAACTCCTTATGGGATTTGAAGAACATTATGAAGAGAGAAACGTTGGAGAAAGAACGAGAAAACATCAAAGAGAGAAAGATGAAGGTGGTGGTGATGGATCGAAAGTGAAAGAAAGTTTTAGACAAAGTGGTCGACACATTGTTGGTCGTCTGCAGCGGACTTGTTCTAACAAAGAAGAACGAGAAAAAAGACCTGGAGGAAAATACTTTTGAAAGGAGTAAAAAATAAGAAATAAAGTCGATGATTTGGGCAAACAAGAAAGGTTTCCAAGAAAAAATTTTCATAGGGTGAGAAAACCATAAATTTCTTCCAAACACACCCTTCTTCTCATGTCGTCTGCAAAGGGTCGCCTAAGGGTGGAAAAAAGGCCAGCGAGTCCGGATCCGCCCACCACAACCTGATGTGTCTGTTGGCGCCCGACGCAAACACTACCCGTCCGGACCGCCACATTTAGTCGGATAGACACGGACAAAAGGTTCTAACCGGCTTTCTGTCCGAGTCCGACCGATAAGCCCGATCAATTGATATTTTCGACTTAAACATTTTAATCGTGTATAGATAGTTATAGTCAATTAATATAGTTAGAGTTTAGACTAAACTTACACATATGTGCATGGAAAGACTACGTTTATTGTTTATAAAGCTTTGTTTCTCTTTCATCTCAGAGAGTTTACAATGTGGACCTATGATATCGTTACAAAATAAATTTTGGTCTCCACGTTGTAATCCCACATCAGTAGTGATAAAGAAAAAAGTGATCGAGGTTTCTTATCAAAGAGTTGACTAATAGGCCACTCTTGGTTAGGATACGTTTATGGGCGTTGCTTAGGTGAAATCTTAATGAGTATCTGTTACAGATACTCCAGCAAAAAAAAACATTGTGCCAGAGTACGACCGGTCTGATACTCGGATTGCCCGACAATTTATGCGGGTGCAGACGGGCAATAAACAACCAAACTTTGTCAAGTGCCTGCCAGATTTGTCTGGATGTCCAAACGAACAAAGTAAGAATTTGTCTGTTTCGTCCTAACCGGAAGAGTAAGTGAACGTGGACTGCCTGTCCGCTCCGCTTCCCACCCCTGGTCGTCGGTCGAATCTCTCTCTATCCCTCTCTCTCTCATCTTCATCGCTCTCTCAGACCTCTCTCTCAGACCACTCTCTCATCTCTTTCTCTCTAACAGATCTCTCTGATTCTAATTCAGGGCCGACCCTGAGCCTAGGTGACTTAGACGGCCGCCTAGACCCCCCAAATTTAGGGGCCTCCAACTTTTATAATATTTATATATAGATGGTATTGTTATATGTAACTTTTCACGCACACATATATTAGGTCCATTTGGACAGTAGAGTTGGTAGAGTAGCAGAGTGGTAAAGTAATTGGTTAGAGAGTCTAAGGTTCAACTATGGTGAATTACATTATTTTTTAAAATGTCTTTTCCTCTGAAAAGTGGACATCAAATAACACTTAAACTTAACTAACAACTCATGAAGACTAAAAGACACCTAAATAAAGGAGAACAAAAATAAAATTAAATACGTATTCTTATAATTTATTTTCTTCTTTTTTCTAATTTCTCTTCAAACTCTAATCTCACATTTCTATTTCATTCTCTACAAGGTTTATTAACAATTACATAAAGGTAAGGTTCTTGTTCCTTTAATTGTCTTTGTTTTTTTGTGGGTTTGAATATTCATGTCGATTAGTATATAATTTTGTTATTATCTCATTAGATTGTTACGACTCCAACAAAATATTTATGTGGCTGCGAAAATAGAAAGAAAATGAAATTAGATCAAAATTTGGTTGAATCACAAGTGAGAACTATGAATAATTTCGTAAGAAAAAACAAGATGTAGGGGCGTTCACCTAGGGCCCCCAAAACTTATTCAAATTCTCTCTCTCTCCTTGATCTCTATTTCTTTCCCTCCTTCCCTCCCCCTTCCTTTCTCTCTCTCTATCAGATATTTCTTTCTCACTCTCACTCAAATCCTTCTCTCTGATACAAGGGGAGAGAGAATTGAAGATGAGCGAGAGATGAAGAAAGATCTAAGGAAAACAGATATATATATATATATATATAGCCGGAAGTGGTGAACGGAAATGGTTGCCTGAGATGGAAGAAGAAGAAACTGGAAAAAAGACATTATGGGTGGGTGGTGTTTGGAGGAAACAAAAATTACAATTTTTTTTCATCTCCCCAATAATATATGTACTCCGAAAATTTTCTTTGTTTTTCCAAAACCTAGACTAGAAATAATATACACTAAAAATTGAATAACATAAAATATAGTCTTGGCCTTTGGGGAGCTTATTGTAGAATGGTGAACCATTGTGGGGGCCAAATTGGAATTAACCCTTGTTTAATAGCAAGGTAGACAGAGAGTATCCACACATTCCCGAGACCTGCTTGGAATCTCAACTTATCTTAAGATTGATAAAATCAATTACTTTATTATAAAAATGCCCTTAAATTATAAAATATTATTATTAGGTCCTCAAAGTCCAAACCTACTTTATAAATATGTGGTATTATCATTGCATTCTGTGCTAAGAGTTTGTTGCAACAATAACATACTAACCATTGAGAATGGGTGAGGTTGCTTCTGCACGAGAAGGAGGTGGTGAGAAAGAGATTAGTTCTTTGCCGGTGACGCCAAAATCGACGGTGATGGCACCATTATCAGCTACTACCACACTAGTTTCAGCACCTCCTGCTCAATTCTATTCTTCGAAAAAGACTTCACCGTCTAGAATGTCTCTGACTCCTAGGTTCATATCGCCGTTGGCAAGTCCGGTTAGGGATTTGATTAAGATGACTAAACTTGAAAATCATCAAGATGATTGGCTTCCTATAACAGCTTCAAGAAATGGAAATGCTTATTATGCTGCCTTTCATACTCTATGTTCTGGTATTGGAATTCAAGCTCTTGTTCTTCCTGTGGCCTTTACCATTCTTGGCTGGTAAGCTTTTCTTTAATGTAAATTTGATTACTTGTTTTTTATTTCCGGTGGTCCATAAAATAGAGTTAATTGTTAGCATGTTGAAGCCCATAGAATTATCAAACGAAAATGTAAAAGCACATATATTTTCACCGGCGGGACATTGGTTAACTATAAACTAGAATTATTATTGTTCATGCTCAACAAAGTTTACCCCAATTGGAGCTATTTGATTCTTCAAATACCCTAACTCCTTTCGGCAAGGATTTTTCTTCTATTATGAATTTGAACACACAAATTCGTTTATTAAATGGCGAGTTATCCCTTCCCCTTCTCATGCAAGCATGCAAATGTAATTCCGGAACCACTTTTGCTGAAAATTTTGTAAGACAAGTAGATTATTTGAAAGTTAATTGTTTTTAGTTCTAACTTCTGACTCTAATGAAACTCGTGTGTAGGAGACTGTAGACCCAACAATATTTAAAATTAGTATATTTTTAGGTTCATTTGGAAGAGACAGGAATTTTGTATATCAAATATGATGATCAAGTTTTACTTTTCTACTTGGTTTATTGTAATAGACTCTTTATGTTAATGTACTCCCTTCCAACAAAAAAAAATATAAACAATAGATTTTCACCAAAAAAACAAATGGTTGGAATGTCTTAACATGGAGTAAAAACACAACGGTACAAAAAATATCTTAAATTATGATCAAATTACTGAAGTAAGGTGATGTTTGTTTTCCTCAACAAAGAAAAAAGATGATGTTTGTTTTTTTGTTGTGATCAAATTGAGTCTCACTTTCATTTTATTTATGTTCAAGTTCAATAAATTTTAAACTTTTTACTCCCACGATATCTTTTTTCTTTTTGTTGAAAAACTTCCACGATATCTTGATGTATAATTGTATTATTTCTTCACGATGTATTAATGTTTTATATTGACTCTTGTATTCTATGTCAAAAAAATTGAGTGTCACGTGTTTAAATTTATTGACTGGTCTAAAACTGACTTATTTTAGTAAGAGATATTATATTATGTTTATATGTAATTCAAATTAACCAAAAATCAACCATCTTTATCTGATTGTTTAGACGTGTGAGGCCCATAAAGAAACGAATGCACAAAGTATGACTCGAGTCAACTCAAACCCGGACTCGATTTTTATATTTAAACTCGAACAAATTACTTCCATCTCATATTTGTTTATAAACAGGACATTGGGGATTATAAGCTTGACAATGGCATTTACATGGCAACTTTACACACTCTGGTTGCTTGTCCAACTCCATGAATCGGCTGATGGAACTCGTTATAGCAGATACCTAGATCTCTTCATTTCTGCTTTTGGTACGTGTGCTGTTTGTTTTGAAGATCGTGATTGTTCCAGTAGTTTAACTTTAAACCTAACTATCGTTCACGTCACGTAGTAGATTTTGTCACAATTCTCTAGGTCCGATCTTGATGGATTCAATGTCCCCCAAACATGCAGGTAAAAGAGTTGGAAGCATTTTAGGTACAGCTCCAATCATGTATTTATCAGCTGGCACGTGTACGGCTCTGATTATCATTGGTGGTTCAACCATGAAGTTGATCTACCAGATCATTTGTGGGCCCACTTGTAGTAATCCTAAGCCATTAACAACCGTTGAATGGTATTTGGTGTTCACATGCATCGCGGTTGTATTCTCTCAGTTACCCAACTTGAATTCTATTGCTGGTGTTTCTTTAATCGGGGCAATCACAGCCGTTGGATATTGTACAATAATGTGGGTCGTGTCTGTTTGGATGGGTCGGGTACAAGGTGTATCTTATAACCCGGTTGTTGGTGATACGGATTTAGCAAGTGTTTTTAGTGCCCTAAATGCACTAGGGATTATTGCTTTTGCTTTTAGAGGCCACAATCTTGTCCTTGAGATTCAGGTAATTCCTTCCATTCTACTATTTATTCATTGTTTCTATTTTCGAGTTCGAAAAATGTGTTAAGATATATTCTGTTGTGTTAAATCTAACATGTAATATGACATAGTATGTTAATTCATATATCGTTCTAGAACAATGTGGTAGACCTAAATTCAATTTCTTTTGTTATAGGGAACAATGCCATCTAGTGAAAAATATCCATCACGAGTACCGATGTGGAGAGGTGTAAAGCTTGCTTATTTACTTATAGCGCTCTGCTTATTTCCCTTAGCTATCGGTGGATATTGGGCTTATGGTCAACTAGTAAGCGAACAAATTCCCTAATTCTAATGGCATTGATTTTGAACTTCTTTTAACTCAATAGGAGATCTGATTAATTTTTTGAAAATTAATGATGCAGATTCCGCAAAATGGTGGCATGTTACCAGCTTTGTTCGCTTTTCATGCAAGCGACACATCAAAGACAGTTCTTGTAATAACAGGATTATTTATCGTAATAAATGCAGTAAGTTCATTCCAAATATATGGAATGCCAACATTCGACCATATGGAACAAGGTTACACAACCAAGAACAACAAAGCTTGCCCGTGGTATGTTCGCACGGGTTTCCGTTTATTTTTCGGGTTTGTATCATTTTTCATTGGCGTTGCACTTCCATTCTTGGGAAATCTTACTGGTCTAATTGGTGGGCTAGCATTGCCCATAACTTTAGCTTATCCATGTTTCATGTGGATTGTTATTAAGAAACCCAAACAATATAGTTCAATGTGGTACTTAAATTGGGGTCTAGGAATATTAGGCATCATTTTAAGTGGTCTTACCGTCGCTGCGAGTATATATGTTATCGTTGATACTGGTATCAAATTCAACTTCTTCAAACCCTAAATATTTAAAAAGAAGAAGAAAGCGGATATTGATTGATTATAAACAAAAATGTATCTTTTTCTGTAATTGTAATTGTTGTTGCCGAATACTACTTTGTGTTTTGTTTCCATTAGGAAGGTTATTTATATGCGTGTAAAAGATGTATAGTTTTTTTTTCCTGTTATTCAATAATGAGTTATATTTTAAGCCTCTTCTAGTGTTGTATTTTGTGTGCAACAAATACTCTGAAAAGCCCGAATCAATTTTGTTTTCTCAATTTGACACACAATTTGAACCAGAATCAACTACTAAACACTACAACTACGAAAAATCAAAATTATTTTAGTATATACAACCAAAACGACCATAAGCATTTCACAACGAACTTCATCTCGAGAGCTATGTAATCATCTGCCTACATTTTATCCATAAATCATAAACCTTAAATGCTAAACACTGGACTAGAGTCACCCACTAAACACTATAACAACTAGGCAAGCAAATTATTTGACTATATAGGATGATCAAGATCATAAGGTTTTACGAGCAACTTTATCTCGACAATTATATAATTATGGACCTCCTTTTCTTACATAAAAGAAAAGGCAATCATCTATCACATTGATGAGTGCCTATATAAAACTAAAAGAACACCGAGTAAATGACATGACAAACATTTAGGCCACCAGCTTTACGGATTCCATATGAGGAGAATTAGTTATAGGCAGGCCCGGAGCATTTGGAACCAAGGTGTCTGGAACAACACGAGAGCGCCTATAGAATCCTGCCCTTTTTTTTTTGTGACAGTGTCAGTATGAATAGTGTCAAGAGAATTTTAGGGATCCTCTTATGACAGGACTTGACCCTACTTAGTTAGGAGGAGCACAGTGTGAACAACACAAAATTAGGCCTAATTACACTATTTTATAGTAAACTAATTTTATTGGCCCACTGTTTGGCCAACTAATAAACTTGAGCCCCATAGTTCATAGTTGCCAAACTAGAAAATTTAACCCCTATACTTGTCCATCTAAAAGTTTGAACCCCTAACTCACATGTTGTATTAAATTTGTTTATCCCATGGGCAAAAAGTCCAAAATGAAAAGGGAATTGGGTTTAAGGTCCAAACTTAATATAAAATATAAAAAAAATCTATTTTTTTAATATTTATTTTTACCTCGTACAAATACACAAATGTATTGATTGTTTACTAAATGTGTAGACATGTGGAGGAGTAGGTTTGTTTTGTACTCAACACAAACTAAATTGCATGAAGTTTAACAGTAAAATGTTGATGCAGGGAGATTTTCGAAAAATAACTCAAGAATCTTAGATATCTAATAATCTAGTTATTTTAGTAGTTTTATATTTTGGGTTAGTAGAGAATTAATATTTTTATAATTTTAGGGTTGTAGCATTTTTTTTTTAGAAGTTGTTATTTCGAATTTGATTAGGTTTAGGAAGCCCTAATGCTATATAAAGGGGTATCTAGTAGATGTTTTATGCATTTAGTTTAATTAATAGAGTATTCTAGTTTAATCTTGTTAGTTTTGCTTCTACAAGTCTTTAGACGAAGATCTACGACTTTTCTGAGTTTTCCGCAGCGTTAGTTGGCATCAAGAGCGAGATTTTCTTGGCTCAATGGCAGAATGCAAGGCTAGAAACACAACCTTTGATGGTGATCGGGATATCAATGATGTATGGTTAGCAATTGACAAAATGAATCAACAAATAGACCTTCTCGAGGTGATGTTGAATAACTATCCAAATAATGCAAACCTTAGGCAGTCAACCATTAACTGGGAACGGATTCACCCACAACCAACCTATTAATGGATACGTTAACAGAGAACGTGTTATGGGATTCACCCTCAACCAAAATGTTAATGGAGTAACGGGGAACATGTTGAGGGATTTGCTTACAACCAACCTGTTAATAGATACAAAGTAAACACAAGTAGTCTTACAACAAATTTTGAAATAATATCTAATCCTGATGCGTCTTTATTTTCGGATGAAATTAACGATACTATTTCAAACATGGATAATATTCGTATGGAATGTGATGTTATCCAGTTATTAAATAAACAAAAACTGACATTATTGTGATCACGGAAGAGTCTTGTTCACAAGATGTGGGGTTTGTTATTTTCAGAATAAGTTGATAAGAAAGTTATTTTGTAGGAAGGTGTGAAACTTAGTGAGTCAGTTATCGGTCCGACGAATTTACTTTCATACGAAGATCCTTTTCTAGTACTCTGTGAATCTAAATTTGTTTTTGATGAATTAGTTCGTAGTTTGATCGGACAGTGTTCACTAAAGCTTGTGGTTTTCTATCATCATGTTAATGATCCTTACAAATATTATTTTTGGGGTGAAAATAAAGACTAAACCACATCACCAGTGTAGAAGAAATTTTTTGGTAATGATATAATTTAATGTCCATTCAAATACGAATATTTGGTGATTCTTATGCATAATTCCCGAAATGACTGTATGAAGGGAGTACCGATCAAGATAAATTGAAATCGTTTAGTAAACTCAAGGCTAGTTTCTTTGAAGTGAAAGAGACTGATGCAGGGAGACTTTCGAAAAATAACTCAAAAATCTTAGATATCTAATATTCTAGTTATTTTAGTAGTTTTATATTTTGGGTTAGTAGAGAATTAATATTTTTAGTAGTTTTATAATTTTAGGATTCTAGTATTCTATTTTTTTCTTAAATTGTCATTTTGAACTTGATTAGGTTTACGAAACCCTAATGCTATAGAAAGGGGATCTACCAGATGTTTTATTCATTAAGTTTAATCAATAAAATTCAGTATTCTAGTTTAATCTTGTTCGATTCTACAAGTCTTTATTCGAAGATCTAAGATTTTTCTAAGTTTTCCATTGCGTCAAACGTATAGGGTTATTTACGTTTTGTGCAATACAATAAGGTAACGATGTCATGAAAAAATGATTTTTTTGGTGAATC
>BEHA01000634.1:1145579-1168847 GCA_002897215.1 Eschscholzia californica subsp. californica | reverse complement strand
CAAAATCTTACATATCCTTCAACCTTTGGAGTTACAATTTTTACAGCGATAAAAGTTTGGGTTAACCTAAATGTTAAAGCTCCACTTTTAAAAGGTGCAGAAGTAGAGCTAGATGGAGTTACTAGAGACATATCCTATTTCTATAATGTATATCCCAAAAATATCTGTTCTTGTTGCAGAGTCATTGATCATGAAGAAACGATTTGTTTCCCATTAGAATTGCAACCAACAATAGGACCTACTGAATCCTCTGCCTCTCTTTTACGTTTACAACTTGCTCATACAGGATTGGATAGGCAAACCCAACCACTAGAGGAAAATGGGAATACATCAGATAACACAAATACAAAAGGTCAGTTAGTAAAAAATGATTCAGAAATTTTGGATTGTTGTAATAAGATGTGTGGAAAAAGAAAGGGGGAATGTAGTCAAATTGTTTGGAAGATAGTGATTGTCTTGCAGGAACTTGTGCTAGGGGTCAAGAAGTATAGGCTTGGTTGCTCAAGGGATCATACTTTTGCTGATGAGAAACAACAATCCATTGTTCCTAAGTACCTTGACGTAAACCCCATTGCCATAAAATCCCCAGAAGGAGCTTACATATGGAAAGATTAACAACATCAAAGCTTTACCAATGTGGAAACAAATAGCTTGCAGATAATTAGGGGTTCAGACAATATGGAACAAGGAGAGGGTAAATCGGTTCATCTTATCTCTAAATTTAACACTTTATCCTTCACCTTTTCTAATAGGTCCTGTTCTTGAACTTGACTTATTTACAGATGATACTTTGACAACTCAGAATACCCAAACGCTTACTGTTACCCATGATATCCACTCATATAATCAGGAAACTGATTACATATACATGGCACCTGGTATGACCAATTTGCAAACAGAGAATCCAAACCAATCATTATCGTCTCCTCAGGCTCTCTCACCTGTAAGTCCCTTCACTCTTTTTGTTTCTCCTCCTACTATACAAAGTTTCAATTTAATTTTTCATTATTTTTTCATAATTACAATGGCATTACAAGCTTATTTTCCACTAAAAGTAATAGCCTCGAATACGCAAGGCTGCGGTAAAAGTCTCACAACACATTATCTTCACAACTTGCTTCGAAAACATTCTCCATATTTGTTGTTTCTCCAGGAAACGAAAAACTCTTACACTCATATGAGATATCTGCAGCAAACCAGGTATAAAAATTCTTACATCATAAATCTAATAAATAAAGCAGGAAGTTTAGTGTTAGCTTGGACTAAAGAGATGCATATTTGTTTTAGATATACTCATAATCATATACTTCATACTGAATGCACTCATCTTCTCACATCTACTATGTTTAATTTTACTGGTTTGTGTGGTAGTGCCTATTACAATGATAAAATATTTTACTGGAATAAATTGCATTATTTTAGTAAACTATGTACTATGTTTAATACTATCTTACATTCGACACAAAAAATCGGAGGCACTTACACCGGCCACTTTCCTATAATTACACACGTTTATAACGTTTTGATCATAATCCTATTTTATTACACGCTTATTATCATAAAAATAATCAGAAAAAATCTTTTAAATTTTATCGCACTTGGATGTCGGACCCTTCATGTAAATTTTAATTGACGAAATGTGGACTATCCTTCAAAATCAACACTCTAGTTTTCATATAAGCTATAAACTGAAAAAACTTAGCTTTCGCCTAAAAGATTGGGAACAGAAAAGTTTTCAGAAATATAAATAATAACATTACAACCCTTTTACACTCATTAGAAAATTTGAAGAATCCAAACCTTTTCATCAGATACAACAAGAAACTGAACTTCAATATCTTAGGCAAGAAAATTTTTGGAAAGAAAAGTCAAGAGAAAATAATATCACGTTAGGTGACAGAAATACTAAATATTTTCATGGTAAAGCTATTTCAAAAGGTCAAAATAATCAAATTTTATGCATTAAATCATGATCAGACTAATGGACAACTGATAGAGACGAAATAAATCACACATTTATAACCTATTTCAGACAGATGTTTCAATCGGATAATCCCAGTCCAAATGACAAAATGTTGGATCTTATTTCTCATACTATAATTGATGAACAAAATAATAAATTAACTCATATCCCCTTAATGGAAGAAGTACACAGAACCATCCATTATCTTAGGGCAGAAGCAGCTCCTGGACCGGATGGCTACCCACCTTTTTTTCACATACAAAGTCATGCCTACTGACATAAATCAAACTCATATCTTTATGCTTTCGAAAACTAAAAATCCTCCAACTCATGCTGATTATCGACCTATAAGTTTACTAAATACTACTTATAAGATTATTAATAGAATTATTGCTGATAGATTTAAAGAAACGTTGGACAAATTCATATCTCCTTTTCAATCAGCCTTTATACCTGACCAACATATCACAGATAATATAGTTATAACGCAAGAACTAACTCACTCTTTTAATCATACGAAAGGTCTGTATTCCTTTTTTGGTTTAAAGTTAGATATGTTTAAAGCATTTGATATAGTGGAACGAACTTTTCTTATAAGTATCATGAACAAGCTGGGTTATTCTCCTAAATGGTGTTAATTAGTTTCTTCTAGGTTTATCCACTGCTTCTTTCTCTGTGTTGATTAATGGTTTTCCCTTAGAAATATTTCAGTGTTCTAGGAAATTAGACAAGGAGACCTTTTATCTCCTTTCCTTTCCTGATTTGCATGGAGGCTCTTAATAGATACATCACCTATGAAGTAGAATCGGGTCATTATAAGGGTTACCAAGACACTTATTCATTTCTCCACATTACCCATCTTATGTTTGCTGAGGTTGTGTTGTTTTTGATAAAAACGATCTTACTGTCATTGATACTCTTAAAACATACTGAAAGAATTTAGCGTTGCATCTGATCAAAAGATAAAGTCTTCTAGGAAATTAGACAAGGAGACCCTTTACCTCTTTTTCTTTCCTCATTTGCATGGAGGCTCTTAATAGATACATCACATATGAAGTAGAATCGGGTCATTATAAGGGTTACCAAGAAACACATTCATTTCTCCACATTACCCATCTTATGTTTGCTGAGGTTGTATTGTTTTTGGTAAAATGATCTTACAGTCATTGATACTCGTAAAACATACTGAAAGAATTTAGCATTGCATCTGGTCAAAAGATAAATAATGACAAATCAGGTATTTTCTTTAGTATTAACACACCCTCAAAATTCAAGAAAATAATCCGAACATCGCTTAGGGTTAAGACAATAAATCCAAATGACAAATATCTAGGAACCCAACTATTCATAAAAACTAAAAAGATTGCCACTTTCTCAGGTATAGTTGATCGAATAAAACTTAAATAAGCATCTTGGAAAAATAATTTCCTCTCATCAGCAGCAAAAACTATAGTGCTAAACACAATAGTTGCTGCAGTCCCCAAATATCAGATGCAATGCTTCAAGCTGCCGAAAACCATTTCTAAGAAAGTTGAAGTGGCTTAGCGGGCATTTTGGTAGGGAAAACAAAATAGTTGCCACACTACAACTTGGCATAATATTTGTAAATCAAAATCTCAAGGAGGTCTGGGTATACACGAAGTGGAAGTTGATGATATAGCTATTTTAACTAAACTAGCTTGGACATTACAAACGCAAAATAAAAAACCTTGGTGCCAATTACTAAAAGATAAGTATCTTCCTCATGATCCTTGTCCTAGTTTACAGAAATATACTCATTTATGGTTTTGAAAATCTTTACACGACACATTTCACTATTTAAATCCTCATAGTATGTCGGAAATACATTCAAGCGACCAAATAAATATATGGACCCATTATTGGATTCCAAACAACCCACCATCAATCCATAATGCTTACGGATCTACTTTGATTTATGTTTCCCAACTTATAGTCGACAATCAATGACACCTACCCACACTTACAAACAACCTTGAACCTCATGTCATAGATCATGTCATCTCTATCCGACTTAACCCCGCCCTTTTAAATACTAAGAGATGGAACCTTGCAAAAAGATGAGAATTTATGGTCGGTTCATTATATAAACATCTAAGGTCACCTCAACTTATCCCTATATCAGAATCCATTTTTTGGAAAAAAAAACTTCGACACTTAAGAACTTTACTTAGAATTAATGTTGTTCTCTGGAAACTTTATAATCATGCTTTACCACTCATTTACAAAAATGTGTTACATTTTAAAAAACACAAATCTTTGTTATGTTTGCCATAATAGTGAGGAAAATGAATTACATCTTTTACATTGTGAGTATGCTAGGAACATGTGGTTTTATTTTGGCATTCACACAAATATCATTGAGCTACACGACATAAAATCATAGATACAATCTTGATTTTCTACGATGCACTCTTCAATCCAAGCTGATTACACTTTACATTATGTTATATTATGGTATTTATGGAAGAATAAATGTACTAACTTGTTTCCGGGAAATCTCATTTCACCTTCACAAGCCATCAATCAAATTCATCAAACAACCTTACTCATACATACGTACATAACCTCTACTGAGAAACCAAACAAATGTCACTCAAGCCCTTCTTCACCTTATAGATGGAATTCCCCACCTGACGAATGTTTTGAAATAAATGTGGATGTATCATATGTTGCTTTAAACAAGCCTGCAGTAATTGGACAGGTAATACATGATTGCAACTCTAACTTTGTTTTTGTCAAAACCGTTCCAACTTTCTGCAGATCCAGCGAAGAATGAGAGTGCCGAACACTCTTGCATGCCCTAGAATGGGCGAAATAACTCCACTTTTTGTCGATCATCATCAAGATGCTTCTATGGTAGTTCAGACTGTAAATGGAAAGAAGCACAATTGCAGTTGGATTTCCAGATCATCTCTCAAGGAAATTCAGGAGCCCAGGAAACAGTTTATTTCTTGTTCAGTTATATGGATAGCTAGAATTAATAATAGGGTGGCTGATGTCTTAGCTCGAACAACCTGAGCACAAAACTTATTTCAGTATCAGGACTGCGTTCCACCTTTTTGGCGTTCTTACTATGAGAACAAAACTCTTGTAAACCCTATTACCAGTTAAATGATATCGATAGCTATCTTATAAAAAATAAACAATCTTCCGTGTCTATTAGAGAACACATTACTACTCAAATAGTCGAGTTCACCCATCTTTAGTTTAAAATTAATTTGAAACCTCTTTCTCTATCTCTCTCTTATTATCTCAGTCTTCCCACATCATGGTAATGGGGTTAGGGTTTTCTGAATATCGCAAAAAGGGAAACAACGATTTGGATGTTTATATTCAAAGTTTTCTACCATGGGTTTGAAGAAATAAGGGAGGTATGAATGAAGGTAAACTCAAAAGTGACAATTTTTGCCTGATATGGGTGTTTTAGCCGTCGATGATGATCTTACTTGCTTAAGGGTCTTCAACACTCCCTCATTGAAATCTTGTGACTGTTTTTATCTTTATATTAGCCTCAAGCCCCCACTTGGGTGTTTATTTTATTGTTTCCTTCAGGTCTTTGACATTCTTGCTTGATGATGGTCTAAACGTCAAGGCCATAGATTGTAAAAAACCTTGCTATGACAATAATTAACTAAGGTACAAATTGAAAAAGTTCTAGGCTCGGTGCGAAGCAAGTATAGACCATCATGGGGATCACCATGTTCAACTGTCGTTCTCGCTGTTTGAACTTGAAAGACATAAGAATCAGAGTAAAAAGTAACCGTACAATGGAGAAAAGAAAAACTTTCACAAACAGAAATTAAAAGGGATGTGAAGAACTTCATCTTAATAAAATTTTGTCAGAAAAGAAAACAGATTCGATGTGGAGTACTTGAACTCGGGAACCATTGCATAGTCTAACGAAATGGTTAGGAAAGGCAAGAGAATAGCTAGAGAAACGGGAAAGGACCGAGGAAATATGATTTGCAGCATTAGAATCAATAACCTAAGGAGAGGAAGATAAAAACATACTTGTGAGGTGATTTGGCGACCTAGGAGTGCCTTTAGAGGTGGTGCCTGCAAAGGTTGATAGTGGTATGCGATAAGTGAAGTAGCTAAAGGCACCACTGATAGGTTTGAGTCGCTTGTAATCGAGGCAGGCATGGACCTGGTTGGGCTAGATTTCGGTTCTTTAGACCGGTCTTATTCGGATAGCCATGTAATTGGTAACAAGTCGACATGAGATGGTTGTGGACTCGACAATGGCCACAGTACGACGTGGGCCGTTTAGGTCTAGGTTGTTTAGACCTATCAAATCGAGAAGACGAATTATCGCCATGATGGCCGACAACAAGTCGTGGCTTCGACGCCAGCGTTGGTGGAAAAGATTATATTTTTTTTAAACTTCTTTCTGTTTTACGAGAGAGTGACTACGTAAAATTGACGAAAGGGATTCATTAAAAGAATTTGACTTTGAGTTGGCAAACCTTGAAGAAATTACATGACTCGTTCTCGACTTGAACGATCCATGATGGACTTACCATGACCACAAATACATGGTTCAATGACCAATATGAGAGACTGAAATTCATCTTGAAAGGGATTTGGGATGGGTAAAATAAGATAAAACGTTAGAACCATCTTTTTTAAGAGAGATAGGGCACGTTTGAGTTTATAAACTTTTGGGGCATTAGTTTAAAATACAATCATGTAAACTACGCCAAACATAAAAGTCATTGCCATCATAAAGAATAGAAGATTGAATGTTTGGAGCAACGAAATTGATGAGCCAACAAGCAACATGATCGTTGTGTCGTTCTCATGAATGAAATTCAATGGGAGAAGAAGGTTTTGGTATAGACCTATCAATAAAACCTAACTTATCTTTGGCTATTAAATCAATTTTCATACATCGGGACCATGAAACATAGTTGTCTCCGGAGTAGTGGAGTTAGTAGAACAGTTGTTGGTGGTGCAAATGATGAACATAAAAAATAGGAGAAACTTGAGCAGACAAGTCTGTAGTTTCAGAAGAAATATCCTTCAAAGTGGTCATTGTTGCTTAAAAAATTATCGAACTTACCTCTTAAACCACGTGAGGGTACAATCCTCTTAATAATATAAGATGATATGATGGATTAAGTGAGTTAGAGAGATGAATAGAGGGGTAGAGATATAGAGGCGTGTGAGAGAAAGAGAGATAAAATAAATATTATCTTGTTATTATTTCATGTGTAAGGGATACACGTATTTCAGCATAATTTCGAAATGTAGCTCCGCGATTCTAGGTTAAATCTGGAAATGGAGAAGTACGCTACAAACTATTGACCTTATCTTTGAAATGTGTTGCATGTGATACTAAACACAACATATTGATTACACTGATATAAATCCAGCGAAATAAAAAATCACTTCTACCAAATACAATAACTTCACCGTGGTGTCTTCAACCTGGATTCACACATTTTAGCGAGTGATAAAAGAAATCCCATAAAACTCACTAGATAGTAATGTCAACCCATAAATTTGAATACGTTAGATGAATAAATATTTACTAAAAAAGACCAACTTTATTATAGAAAAAGTAATTTTAACTTAAACGCAATCAATATATATTTTTTGTTACGCCTGAAGAAAAATTGATATGAAATCTTGAAACGAGAATGTCGTAACAAAAATCATTAGCTACTATCATTTTGATACTAATTTTGTTGTAAGTAAAAAGTACCAATGATCATATTCTTACGAAATAATTGACCTTTTTGTAATGGGGGTTGGTGTAACAAAAAGCTACCAATTATTTATGGAATCAAAATCCATAACAATTAGTTCGTAACAAATACTATTTGTTACAGGGCTATCGACTACGGACGGAGGTCCATAACAAAAACTCATTTGCTACGGTTTTCTACATATTTGCTCTGGTTTATGGTTGTATATAGCAAAAAACGGTCTATTTTGTAGTTTGGTAATGGAATTCATTGAAAGATAATGAACATGACAATCACAACTTATATACGAATATTATCAACAATAACAATTAGGTATTGATGTTACCCTTAAAAGGAAGTTAAACTAGTTACATGATTATTGAAATGAGTAATTATAGTTGTCCGAGTAATATGCACCCATGTACGTCTCTTAATAAAGGTAATCATAAGGATGATTTATTGGCAATAAGCAAACTGTAGATTTCATCACTGAGGATTATTACAAACATTTGAAGGGCATTGTAAGACATTACAGACAAGACATACGTAAAAGTTAAATAACACCAATGACGGTCAATATTCAACCCATAATATTAAGATTCATGAACAAACAACTTATAACATTCACATTAAGCTCGGGTATCTCAATCCTAGGTAGGATGGGAATCGGGTTAAGCTCGGGTACCTATGGGTACATAAGACGTCAGGCTGAGTGTTCCGGGCTTCAAAATATCAAGAACACTAGAGCTTTTGGGTGTGATAATTTAAAAATTATCATCAGTTGACTAGGTCAATAAGTCAAGAAAGACCAGAAGCCCAATGGTCAACCCGTATCAAGTAGACAGGTAGGTTGAATCCGAAGAAGGTCTGCAACTGAAGCCCAGAACTGGGAAGTCAGTATGGTCGTTCTAGGCGCCTAAGCCCTGTCTTGGTTCCAATACAACCAGATCTGCCTTGAGATTTAGAAGAAGACTAGGGAGCCTGCGTAATTGGGGTCGATACCTTAATTCTGAAACACAAGGGGTCGAAGCGTGTCTAATACTTTACCGACTTAATCCCGAATCCTATCAACCCAGTCAATGAAGATCTTACGTATTTATCAAACTTGGACTTAAAGAGTCCCGAAAGGGGGAAACTTTCCTTGAAGAATCCATAGAATTGGAAACACGATCTATCAGATATCCTTGAACATGGTAACTTATATTTATCAAACATACGAGATAATTTGAAAGAGGAATCCTAATATCATCTGACTACGAAGTAGTAGTTTCATCCAACATGCTGGATCTCAACCGTCTCATCAACACCGCCTATCTACAGTTAGTCAAAACAGCATGTAAAAGGTAATCAAACCATCACGAAGAAGGCACGAACTAACACAACGAGTAAGTCACAACTCCATAACTCCGTTCACTCAATATTCAATATTTTAACTGCAAAAGCAATTTGACTGTCTGGAGCATCGGAGAAATTTTCGAGTTCTTTGCAGGTTTCGTCTCCCAAATCGTGCGGAGCAAAGCGGGATCAACGTAGTAGTCGCATCATCTTGACTGATTAGAGGAAGATAAATGTTGGCATTAGCAAAATGGGGCTAGAAGGAAGGCTAACTCCACCAAAATTACCATCATTTTGTAACCCAAATCTTGTACTAGATTCTTAACAGAGTCGCATCTTCAAAACTTGTTTTGAAATCAACAATGTCTTCAGATGAAGAGCTGGCTGCTGAGGCTGAATGCCTCAAGGAAGAGGAATTAGTTGCTAAAGTTGAATGCCTAAAAGTAGGGAAATTGGGGACTCGTGATGATCCAAAAATTAGTTATCAGTTGACTACAACGATAAGTCAAGAAAAGACAAAAACCCAACGGGTTAACCCGTATCAAGTCAACAAGTATGTAAGATCAGCATGTCAGTTCGCATTCTGCAACCAAAGTTTGGAATATCTGCAAATTGAGTTTGCATTCTACAAACCGAGTTTGCAACATTTGCAAATTGAGTTTGCATTCTGCAAACCGAGTTTGCAACATTTGCAAATTGAATTTTTGAGTTTGTATTCCGCAAACTGAGTTTAGATTCTGCAAACCGAGTTTCGAAGATTTGAGAAAAGAAAGAAAAAATCGCTTTTCTGAGATTTTTTTTTTTTGAGAAAAATGTATTGAACAGGGATCTAGTGAGAAAGATAACGAAATTATCCACTAAGCTTGCAGATGACTTTTTGCCTTCGACTAACCTCTTAGCCCTTCACTTATATGTCAATCCTTTTGACGACTTCTTAGTCGTCGCCCCTAGCATTTATGCTTACTTAGTGGACCGTGCATCCACTAAGTTTGGGGATGGCTTATTTTCTTCAATCGACTTACTTGCACTTTATAGTTTGTACATAGTTGTGAGACAATTATCATTTGTATATAGCTTTTTGTGGGTTGACTCCCAAATCTTTCGTCTTTTGTTTTATGATCGTTAGGCCGATTGAGATGGGTCTTGATGTTTGTGGGTATCATCTCTGGAAACCCTCCACAAGACATAACTCGTGTTCTTGTTTGAAATCAAGAGAATCAAAGGCTAATTGCATAGCTCAATGCAATCGTGTATACCCACTTTAGTGGTAGATTTGTATGTGGTCATGTTTTTTATGTGATTCATTCTCATGATATTTGTTGATATTTTAGGAGCAATTCTTATATGTTTTACTTCTAAGGCGATGGCGGGAGCTTGACATCAACTTGGAACCTATTTATACATGAGCCTTGGTAGTATCATCTTTTATCTCCTTCGGTTATGGTAAGATCTCTCCACTCTTCTCTTTAAATTAATGTGTCTCTCTATCTTTTGGTAAGTGTATGCTTAGAACATTGAGGACAATGTTAGTTTTAAGTATGGGGATGCGGGATATGACCATAACCAATGCATGACCATGGGTTCAAAGACAAAAGGATTCAAATTAGCCAAAATTTAAAAATTTTGAACATTTTGAGTAGATTTTCATGTGATTCTAGTGATAGTTTTAAGAATTTTGATGCATATGTGTCGAGTTGATGAGTTTTGTGATTGCTAATGTTCTTTGCATAAAAGTCGAGTCTTTTAGTGTTTGTGTTGTGCCATGTGAGTGACATCTTAGTGAAGAAGAAACATTTCTAAGAGACCTAGAGTAGTCATTAGTGGAGACTTAACCCATGTGAGAGCTCAAAGCCTAAATTGCCATTCGAGTGTACTCTTCCGCGCTAACTCCGAATAGAATGAAGAGCTACTCAACCTCGTAACTTATAAAAGAGCTCATTTGATCTTGTGTGCTCAATTTCCTTAGCCACTAGGAGTGACAGTAGGATAGTGAATTAACATTGCCCTTGTAGTTCATGAAACCCTATGAGAATGCCAACTAGAGGAAAGCGGATGCTCCATCACCATCTATCATCTTATATCCCGAGAATGAAGACATGAGATAAAAGAATGAAGAATGTCAAAAGCAAGTATGAAATGAAAAGTTGATTGCATGAATAGAGTTGTGTGTGTTGTATTTTGTTTTGGTTGATTGTATTTGTGTTATAAAAAGAAAAAAAAGAGAAAAAAAAAGAATGAAAAAAATGAAAAAAAAAAATGTGATATGAAAAAAAAAGTGAAAAAAAGTGATTTTTGTGTATGTTTGAGCATGTGAAGCTCTTTTTGTGTGTGTGATGTGATTGTACATATGTGTTGATGTTTATGTTCATGAATAAGTATTCAAAGCAAGAAACAAATGTTGAGATGTTTAAGAGGTTCTACCATAATGAAGATGTCAAAATTCTCGGAAATCCACTATCATCATCCATCTCTAGTATCCGCTAAACTTTAGAATGCATTTTTAGAGGGTGGAATGGGTGAGAAGGGCGAGTGAGCTTCCCCACTCTATATAGTGGCTAATTCCTTTTTGAAGATCATTCGTTCCAAAATGTTATCCTCACCCCTTTTTATGTGTTTAGTCCATGTTAAGTGATCACACTCACACATACGAGCGAACCATTCTTGAGTGATTTCATCTTTGGAGTGTATGTCCGTGAGGCCGAAGTCGAGACGAAATGTACTAACTTGGGAATCAAAGTTTTGTGACTTCGAAACAGAGATGTTGCTCATTATGGTATGACACTTGCACTCTAGGGTAAGGTCATTAATGAAGAGGTCTTTAGCTTTTACATGAGCTTATTTACTTGATTCATTATGTGTCGACATGCTTAAACCCTTTACTATATGAACCATGCTTATCTATGATTTGGATGTTGGACCCTTGTGTATTTGAAACCATGATGTTTGTGGGTGTCATCTATGGAAACCCTCACGAGACAATACTCGTCCTCTAGGGGTAACCTAGAGGTTTAAAGGCTTGTTGCATACGCTAAATGCAACCGGGATGCCTCCGAAAGTGAGTTAGGCTTTTATTTTGTTTTATTTGCTCGAGGACTAGCAAAGTTTAAGTTTGGGCATGTCAGTTCGCATTCTACAACCTAAGTTTGGAATATCTGCATTTGCAAATTGAGTTTGCATTCTGCAAACCGAGTTTGCAACATTTGCAAATTGAATTTTTTAGTTTGTAACTGAGTTTAGATTCTGCAAACCGAGTTTGGAAGATTTGAGAAAAGAAAGAAAAAATCGTTTTTCTGAGATTTTTTTTTTGAGAAAAATGTATTGAACAGGGATCTAGTTAGAAAGATAACAAAGATTCTTTCTAACTATATAAGTTTCATATAAATATGACCTCTAACTAAAAATCATAAATATTAAAAGTCTAAAGAGAAACTTAAGGAATTAGTTGCATAAAGGTGTAATTTAGGCTTTATAAATATTTGTACGGAATGATAATTATGAAATGTTTGTTGTTGGTTTTTTACCTAGTTTATATATTATGTTGACTCAAATATATAAAACACCTAGATAGTTTTCCTTAACATTTCAGATGTTTTGAATCAAGGACCCTCGAACAAATTTCTCACCTCAAAACTTAGAAGATCGGACTGAGCCCGTCGATCTAGCGTAACAAAGTGGAGTAAAAAATATTGTTAAAGTTTGAACTTCTTATGGATTTTATGTTACTATTGGATATAGTTCTATTATGACCTATTTTTTTTACTCTTTCACACGAATATTCTTGTTAGAACATCAACATTTAACAAATAGGAGGCGTAAAATTGCAAAAGAAATAATTATGGAGTCCGGATAAAGGCGATCGACGGAATTGTTATTCACGCCCGGTGTCTATTAGCGGCAGGTACGGAATGGGATTAGGCACTAGAGCACTCGACCCCCTTTTACTCCCCTAATTTCTTCTCCTTATCATCATCACTACATCGTCACGGAAACAATTTGATTCCAAACTCATCGTCATCGATCCAGATCGAGTAGTTATAGAGATAAAAAAAACCTTATTTCAGAGAAAGAAAGAGTAAAATCATCATGGAAAGAACTTTGATTCCAAACCTAGATTCCCAACTAACCTTGATTTCAGGTCAAGATCATGTTATTTGATTCTTCTGGTTGAAGTTAAGAAGAGAGGAATCTGAAATACCGTCAGACTAGTCCAGTCCGAGTCCTTGAGCATGGTGTCCTCGCTTTGACTATAAGACGGGTTTTTTTTTTAATTTTTTTTTTGATAAACTAGAATTTCATTAAAATGATGGAAATTAATCCAATACATTACATGGTTAAGAGAGTTTTGACTCCTTTAAGTACAACATGGATTTACTAAAGTAAATTACAACATGAACTTACAAAATATAGGGCAACATAAAGGTAAAGGAGTACAATATAACAAAAACGAAATGAAAAGACCCTAAGGTCACGGAATTAGAAGATCCTAAAGATCGCAGGTGAGAAGACCCTAAAGGTTGAAAACTTATTATACCAACATACCAATTAGTGGAGAATTTAGAGATTGGATGAGGTTGTGGATTGAAGTTTTTTTTTTTTGTTGAAATAGTAATATATTAATTAGCTAGAAATAAGAATTCTATTACAATACAACTTACAAAGAAAATATGGTACATGTTTCCAAACCTTCGATCTATTTTCCTTTCTTGCCCATTTAGCCAACTTATCTGCTGCTTTATTGAAGTTCCTGCTAGTATGTGTGAATTTTACTATTTCTAACCTCCTTTTTATTTCTTGGATTCTATTAATATGGATTTGGGATTGCCATTGTATATTATTCTTCCCTTTCTGTAGATATTTTATGATATTAATGTTGTCACTTTCGATAATGATTCTTTTATATTCATGAGATTCTGCCCATTGCATTCCATTGAGAATCGCAATGGCTTCACCTTCCTCCAGGTTTCTGCTTCTAGAAGTGTACGAAACAGCTTCGACGAATTTAGAGTCAGTGTCATGGATGATTAAACTAATACCTGTAATAGTTTGTGTGTCTAAAAATGATGCATCCACGTTGATTTTTATAAAGGACGATTCAGGGGGGTTCCATTTTCCTTGTTCTCTTTTGGTTTTTGTGTGATTCATTTTTTTGGTTTTGTGGGAATGCAGTAATGATAGAAATAATTTTGTCTAGCGTATTGATTTCATGTTGAAAGCAATGGTCACATCTCGTCTTCCATATGTTCCACATAATAGTAGCATAATGAATGTTGTTAGTTGTGTAAGCGGTTTAGGATTTATGTTCCCAAGAAAAAATCCATTCTCTAACTGATATAATATTTTCAGATATAATATTAAAGTAGAACCAAATATTTTTTGCTAGCGGACAGTGGAGTATGGCGTGCTCTATGGATTCTATCTCATTACAGTTCGGGCAGTTGCGGTTATTATCAATATATTTTCATATCCTTTCCTTGACTGAGAGGGCTTTAACACAAATTTTCCATACAAACATTTTTACTCTAGGAACAACCGGGATAGACCAAAGAAAGTTCCAATTAGGAGAATGGGGTTGGGGTGAGTTCATGTTAATGCAAAGGTGTTGGTACATGGATTTGACACTAAATTTACCTGTTTTAGTTAGTGTCCATTTTCTTTGGTCTTCACTCTCTATCGATATCGGGATCGTTAAAATAAGATTCTTAGTAGCAGTGTCAAACTCATTATTAAGAAGAGTCTCATTCCAGTTACCTTGGTCAATTAGCTGGGAAACCTTAGATAGGTTAGGATTCTGGTTATAGGGAAGAGTTGGGAGAGTGGGAATCCAATTATTGGTCCAAATATCTATACTTTTTCCGTTATGAACCTCCCATATAGTATAATTCTCTATGGTATTAAGATATTTATTAATATTTTTCCAAATTCAAGAGTGATGAGATTTTGCCGGACCTGGATTTTCAGCTTTATTGAAGTACTTGGCTTTCAAGAGCTGCACCCACATGGGCTCCGGCTCCGATTTAATCCTCCAGGCTAATTTGCTCAACATAGCATGATTATCCAGCTTTGGGGAGTGAATTCCAAGGCCACCAAGGAATTTAGGAAGGCATGTGGATTGAAGTTGTTGTTCGTATACGATATTGTCTTCTTGATGTCGTATATTCGTTGAGTCATTTTATTATGCAAACCCAACATAAAAAAACTAGGCCTGTGAAATTTGAAGAAACCATCTTTAAATTTGGTAACCCTAAAAGAGACAGGGGATTTCCAACACCACGTGAAGATATTTTTATTGGTTCACGATGATGGAGATGATTTTTCAAGATCAAAGAGACTTGTACTCATGTTAACTTCCTATTTCCTTTTCTCTTCAACTCTTTATTACTCCAAAAACTAGACTAGATCTAACATAAAATTAAAACTTGGGCTTCCTCTTTGAAAGTGAAGGGGATTTCGGGGAGGGAGGAATCCCTTCGCTGGAAAAAACAAGATTTTGTGGGATTTGGGTGGAGAGATTAAGGAAACGGCAAAGAGAATTTTGTGGGAGAGAGAGGGTTGATCCATCTCATTTTTTTTTTTTGGAAGACGACTACGATCTACGTACGTCGTGATATTTGACATTTGATACATCATAGATGTGATAAGCTCGATAACTGCCCGATTCCACCTTCTCTGGGATTCGAACTTGGGACTTCAAAGGAAAATATAGAGTTTATGTCAACACCTTGGAACCACTTGGGCTACCAACGGTTGACGATCCATCTTATTTATACCCGGGTACAAATAGCATTTTCCATGGGTGCTTTTAGCCGGACCTACCATATAATGTCGTATCACCAGGTAGGCAGATAATCTGTTTGATGAAATTCCGGAAATAGAGGTCTGCCATTGAAAGGTTTGGAGGAATGTTCACTACCAACCACCACTTTCTCTCTCAACCCTTCTTCCTCATCAATCAATCAAACCTAAAAAAGAAGAAAGGAAATGAAAATAAGGGAAAATGGAGATATAGGAAGAGATTTGGTAATGAGGAAGTGAGTGGGAAAGAAAGGGAAGAAGGACTGGAGACCCAAAACTTCACCTTTCTTTCCCCTCAACCTCTTCTTTCTCCACCGTCCTCCTCCTAGCTCCACCATCTCTCCCTTTTGATTTGGTTTGCATTTATAGAACAATGTCAAAAATTCTTGATGCCAAGCCATGTCTTGGAGAAGACCCATTTTCTTTTGTGCACATTGGTACAGAGATCTTCGGCTTTCTCGTTTTCTCTCACATCTTCAATCTCATCCTCAAACCCTTTGGTCAAGGTGGTCCTGTTTCCCAAATTCTGGTAATTAAAACAACATAATCCTTCTCTTTCTTCTTTTTATGCTGATTTTTTTGTTAAACTTCTCTTGGTTTTTATGAAAATGGTGAAAGTCCTTATACCACATGGGAAAAAAGTACTCCATTAAGAATATAGTATCTGTGTTATACCCACTCGTGTCCAATTGGTTTTGAGTTGGATGCTACAAACTTAACATGGTATTAGAACTAGACCCACACGTGTTAGGCCCAATGGCCAAGTGCTCCACTTCACAAAACAAAAAGAAATTATGTTAGGCTCAAAAGATCCCACACTTGAGGGGCTGTGTGAGGAGATACCCCGCATGAGAATATGGTACTATATCCTCTCCACTCATTGCCGATTGGTCTTCACAGTCTGTATGGTAGTCGTGGAATTGCAAGAGTTTGAGCTTGATCTTCTTTAACATCATGATTTTGTTTTCACTTGTTAACAGGCTGGGATGGTTTTAGGTCCCGTTGGGCTCTCTCATATCAAGTTATTCAAACAATCGCTATTCGGTAACTCCTCACAGATTTACAATCAAACCTTAGCTACTATTATCCGTGTACTTTACATGTTCCTGTTCGGGCTTGAGATGGATATCTCTTATCTACTTCGAACATATAAGTATGCATCCTGGGTTGCTCACAGTAGTCTTGTATCGTGCATTATTTTAGCAGCCGCTTTCTCTCCCCTGTTTTACAATCAAGCACAATCAGTTGGGAACGGGTTCTCATTCTTCTGTTGTATTACGATGCTATTAGCTAACACCTCTTCTCCTACTGTGATCAAGTTGGCTGCGGAATTAAAAATTGATTCATCAGATATTGGGAGATTGGCTATTCTTTCAGCTTTGATCAATGAATTATCAACCTTATTAGGAATAGCAATAGTATCCACTTGGGGTGGTCGTGTTTTGGACTTCTGGGGTGTGGTTAAGGGGATTTTCTTTTCGGCTCTTTTCATTGGATCGGTAATAGCTCTAAATCCTATAGCGGCCAAGTATTTAAACAGGCGAAATCCACATCGAAAGCATCTAAGGAACATCGAGGCTTTGTCAATTATGTTGGTAGTTGGATTTGTCTCAGTTTACGTGGAAATGTGGGGTTATAATAGCAGCATTACTTGTTTCGGCCTTGGTCTATTGTTTCCAAGAGAAGGAAAAACATACCGGACATTGATACACAAAATGGGCTACCCTGTCGATAACTTCTTACTCCCACTCTTCTTTGCCAACATGGGATTTCAGTTAAATCTAAAAGGGGCTGATCGAGAAAGTATCTTAATCATCTTTCTGATTGTCTTTTTAAGCATCAGTGCCAAGTTTGGTGGTGCTTTTGTGTGTTGTCGTTACTTAAATATTAATCCCAAGGACAGCATTTTTCTCGGTCTATTGATGAACGTTAAAGGTCATGCTGCTCTTTTGATCATAAGTTTGGCATCTACGAAGTATGTAAGTTTTTTCGTTCCTTTTCCTTGTATAATCCAACATTTTCCTCTTATGGTGTATATTGATATATGTCTTTAAATAGTCATGTTTAAATCCACTCATGCTCGACAGATATGGACCGAGAAAGTTTACAATATGTATCTGGTGACAGTGGTACTGAACACAGTCATAGTGGCCCCTTTTCTGGCATTGATGGTAAGAAAAGAAGATAAATCCATGGCTTTCAGGCATGTTGGGCTAGAGATGCAAAAGCCCGGTAGTGAAGTCCGGACACTAGCCTGTGTCCACGGTCCACGCCATGTTCCTACTATGGTAGCTATTATTGCTGCATCAGTTGGGACCCGAAATTTACCATTTACCACTTTCATGATGCACCTAGTTGAGCTTACAGACAAGTCCTCTTCTGAATTATTACACCATCAACATGAATATTTGGAAGATGATGAAGATTATGGTGGGAATGATGAATTAGAGATCAATGAGGGTATTGATGCTTTTGTTGCTGATACGCGTGTACCAATCCACCAATTGAAAGTAGTATCACGTATTACCACGATGCATGAAGATTTGTGCAACAGTGCAAAGGATCTAAGAGTTTCAATCATATTACTCCCGTTTCACAAGCATCAACGAGTAGACGGAAAGATGCAGACTAGCAAAGAGAGGATCCGTACGATCAACCAGAAGGTTCTTCGGGCTGCTCCATGCTCGGTTGCGATCCTTGTTGATAGGGGGTTTGCTCCAATACAAGAATCCGATTCAGATAAGAAGCTACAGGTTGCAGCTTTATTTTTTGGAGGACCCGATGATCGTGAAGCATTGGCTTATAGTTGTCAAATGGCCGTTCATCCTGATGTTAAGTTAACAGTCTTTAGGTTTCTACCTGCGACGAGAAAAGAGCTACAAGCCAACATTAATATGCAATCGAATGAAGAAAATGAGGTTCTAATGGAGATCATGACTCATGTCACAGAAAAGGATGCAGACGAAGCCTTCCTAGCAAATTTTCGTAACACGTGCGTAACCCTCAAACTTCATATATTGACTTTGTATGCATCCATCTTAAAACCATTTAGCAATGAGTAGATAGGTTGTTCATGTTATATTCTTGGTTCGGACACTTCCCTGTCGGACTATTTCGGCACACCCTCTCATGTGCAAGATTCTTGGAGTTTTGACACGTCTTTTCTGTTGGGTGATGTGGTGCACATGACTGTTGGTCAATCACGTCTCGCCTAGCTTTGCCAATATATTAAGTTTGTAGAGACATCCAACTAAACCCAATTTGTAATGAGTAGATAAGTCCTAGATGTTGTATTCTTAGTCATGAGATTTCCCTTTGTCAATGAGACACGATTCTCAAAAGTCAGAATAACCATTATCATTGACATACAAACTCAATTCTACACATTTACGCCTCGAAATCTTGTTATTACTCGTTTCTTTTTTTTTTCTTCTTTATTAGCTAATTAACATGATATGGTTGTAAATCAGGTATGTGACATCAAGGGAAGTGAATTATGTAGAGAAGTACGTCGAAGACGGAGGAGAAACAATGGTAGTTTTAAATGGAATGAAGGATATGTACTCGTTGTTTATCGTTGGGAAAGGTGGTCGTGGACTATCACCTCTAACAACGGGAATGAGCGATTGGGAAGAATGCCCTGAACTCGGAGTAGTTGGAGATGTCTTAGCCTCATCAGATATGATTATGAGTGCCTCGGTTTTGGTCATCCAACAACATAGAGCTCCAACCAACGAGTTCATCGATCACCATCCACTGTAATTTTCATCATCACCCATTTTAACTTTCGTCATTACGGGCGTTATCATCTCGAACCTTTCCCGAGGAGAATTTTCCTCTGTTGTGCCTTCATAACACATTCCGAAGCCCACGAATCCATGAAAATTAGTCACCTTCGAGCAGGGAATTCAGCTTCCATGGTTCAGAAGGAACTATTAAACAAGGGAAAAACTTGCAGGAAACTCGAGTTTACGTGAGATGGCCATCAACCTTTTAAGATGATGAATTTATCAACTCCGAAATTTTAGTGTCTGGGTTGGTTAAGGATGAGAAAAAATGTTGGTTCTTGGGCTTCAAATTCGAGGAAATGAATTTCATGTACTTAGATTTATTCACAGTTTGTTCTTAACTTATTATTTCAATATACAAGGGATGACACTAATGTAGGTAGAACTAATTTGAAAATTGTATAGTTTGTACAAGACATTTCGTAATAATGTATAGATAGTTTTCAATCTAAGTCTATTATTCTCATAAGTAGTACCTAAACAAGAAAAAACAAGTAAATCTATCATGACCCGAAATTTACTCATAGGGTCATCTCTTTCTTGATGGGTTCGTCATATATTATCGATAAACTAAAAGGAATAGAAAGAAAGAGAGATAAAGGAAAAAAAAAAACAAATGAAGGTTATGTTGGTAATATACAACTAGAAAAATTTAGAATTGTGGGGTAAAGGATTGACAAAGTCTTCAATTTCATGATTCATATGTTAGAAATGTGGTGTATACGTTACTTAATGTGGGACAAATACTCAATGATGCTTACTCGGGGAGGCAGACCATCACCTTTTGTTGTCACAAGGTGTGGGGTGTAAGGTAACCTTGGCCCAGTATACGTCGAATGAACAGCAGGACCGGAGTTAGGTAGTTAGCCCACAATGATTCATTGAAGTCGGACGGGTAACATCCAATTCGAGTTTTGGACAAACACAGACTCATTCAGTTCCGAGCGGATCATGGTGGATATAAAGTGGTTGTTTTCCCTTAATCTCCAATGGGAGTGGCATCGAAAGCAGAACAATGGAACCCATGTACAAACTCCTATCAAGATCCGCCTATAGGACCTCTTGCCTCGTCTCAGTTGTCTCTACTCTCTATGTTGACCTGATAAAAGCTGTCCACTTTCGTGGTAGTCTTGAGTCTTGACATGTATGAAATTGATTCTCGCTCAAATATGAGATTCAAATCAGCGAAACTCGAATTCAGGAATGTTCTATTCCTTTTAGGACTCTAGATATGAAACTGCTTGTGTTACGCTACTGTAGATCTGTTTAAACTCAGATACGAAATGAGCTCGACACGAGCTTCCCTCATTTAAAATAAATTGAAATAATTACTATGATTCTAAACAAATCAAAGGAGGTAAACTGTAAACACAAGTCAAATAGAATACAACAAAATTGAACAAATCAGATGCAAACAATAGTAAAACCAAGCAAATGGGCCTTGTGTTGCCAGTCTTGTCTATTGACATTAAATGTAGAAAAAGAGAACAGTAAAGTTAAGTCAACCAATTAAGTGCAAGTAGGTATGTGAATGGAACAACTAAGAGAATAAGTGTTAATTTTCTAATTTGAGAGTTTGAGTGTTAGTTTGAGCACATGAGTTGCCGGATGGTTTACTCAAAAATCAAATGTCACATTCCCACATACGTCTCCCTTTTGTGGCAGTTGTCTATTTGGACTTAAAGAGTCTTATCTCTACCATTAAATTATTTGATATGTCTCTAGGGTAAGTTAAAGGATATAATGAGTTGCACATGTCTAGTCAAGTTTGTATTTCACAACAACTAGGGTTTGGACTTTGGAGTGTGTAAAAGGGGTTGGAGTGTATAAAACATGAAAAATGACTCAGAATAGTCACAATGCTTTTACAGTAGGAATTAATAAAATATAGATGTCACAGTAATTATCAATGAAATCTTTGTTTTGTTGTATGTAATAACAAAAATATAAAATAGTGAAAGAACATTCTATTTCGTACTTCCAATTTTTGCTATAAAGAAAAACAACATGACGAAATAATCAACAAAAAATTGTAATCGTTATACAACTTCATGTATTAATAATAACAATATTTGGTTCCAATTGTATATGCATTATGAGGTAGAGTCTCCCTTGTAATGGGAGTATAATATAACCTAAGGTATCACTCATTTTCTTAGACAAGAAGAACCTCACCTTGTTATCATAAGTGTTTTAAATCATTGATACAAATATTGTGATATTTTGCTGCACCGAGATTTAATTGTCATCAAAGTACATATGGATGGATATGTAACTTATGTAATTGATCAACAAATGCCCATTTACTCTAGAAACAAAAAATCATTGTTCAATTTTCAAAGATCTAACTTAGGTTATTCAATTATATCATTTAATTTATACAAATAAAAAAGAAATAATTTAGCTACTCTAGTACCATTCAGAGGAAAAACAAATAAAGACGTATTGAAATTTTTTTGAAACAAGATGTATTTTTTATTTTGTTCAGGAGAAACAAGACGTATTGAATTATCACAACTACTAAATAGAGCAAGATTTTCTCCACTGTAATTTTACGACAACAAAAAACATGTTATTTAATCGTTGTTAAATGGTGGTATGTTCAATAGAATTACTTTATTTTTATTGCATCAGTAACAATACTCTATTTTGTTTAGGGCTTTCTTAATTTTAAAACTTGTTCTATCCGTAGAATTATCCAATGAAGTCATTAGTTACATGATTGATTTTGAGTTCCGTCCATTAAAAACGCCTCTAACGTCGGACTGATCACAATACATCACACACGTGTCAGTCCGCTCCACTAGAGACACTTTTTTGTTCTTCCCTTTTCTCCCCGTCACTCTCTCTTTATTATTATTTGGGTTATTTTTCATATGGCTCCCGATATTAGGCCAGTATTTCAGATGCTCTCTAATTGATAATAAATGTCTTTTTCATTATTTCTCTGTCCCAGGGGTGTTAATATCCACTTTAGCTTTCTATTATGCGCTTGCCTCTTTCAATGATAATGACGATTTGTTTGACGAAGAAGTTTCGCGACATACATTCCCAATACATGTAATTTTACAAAATTTCATTATATTTGTTTCAATTTACGCATTGATCAGTCGGTTGAAAATATGAAATTCATTAATCCATATAAATTTTAGTAAAACCTTAATAATTTATGGGCTTCAAATCACTTTCTTAATTGTCCCCACTCTCTCCCTTCTGTTTGTAAATTTCTGTTTGGAAAATACTTATTTTCATCCTGTGTCTTACAAGCAATACATTTGTGGAGAGGTAAAGTTAAAGAAGAGAAAAATAAGTTGTTTCAAATTAGATTTATATGTATTGAAGTGCCAATTTCAGATGTTAATATGACCGTATGTCAGTGGCATTAACAGACAAAGAGAAAAATATGAAACTGAAGTTAGATATTAGTTGCCCTTGGACGGAAAAAATGAAAAGAAGAAAAGTTCCATCTCTGCATTATCATCGAAAGTGATAATAAAAATCTAATCCACCACATCCAAGATAGTAACATCAACTGGCAATCGGTCCAACATATGGCGCAACTTAAAGCTCTCTGCACTACTTTTCAGAACATTCAATTCCATTACAGCCCGAGAAAGACAAACACTCTGGCCGACGCACTAGCAAAGTGGGGAAGGAAAGAAAGGAGGCAGCGAACGTG
>BEHA01000634.1:1123515-1144671 GCA_002897215.1 Eschscholzia californica subsp. californica | reverse complement strand
TCAATACCCTTCTTCTGCCCAAATCCTTTCACCACTAGGCGTGCCTTATACCGTGGTTGTGAATTTCTTTCTTCGGTTTTGATTTTGAAAACCCACTTATTTTTAAGAATTTTCTTATTCTTAGGTTTTCCAACCAACTTAAAGGTGTTGTTCTTATGCAATGATTCAATCTCATCTTGCATAGCTTTCAACCACTCCTTTTTGTGTTCATCATTTATGGCTTCTTCATAACACTGTGGTTCTCCACTATCTGTAACCATCACATACTCGTGTGGAGGATACTTGGTAGATGGTGCTCTCTCTAGTCGATCTTCTCAATTCAGCTGGTGGTTCATGTTGAACTTCCATTCCTTGCTCAACATCATCACCCATAGGAACATCTTCATGAGCTTCATCTTCATGATTTTGTTCTTCACCTGCATTATCATGCATAACCTTAGAAGAGATATGTGGATCTAGATCAATGAGATCATTACTATGATTCTCATGCTTTTCAACTTTCCCAAAGTCCTCAATAGTTTGATTTTCAAGAAAGACCACATCTCTACTTCTAATAATCTTCTTATCGACTGGATCCCATAACCTGTACCCGAATTTCTCATCTGCATATCCTAAAAAGATGCATTGCTTGGCTTTATCATCAAGCTTTGCTCTTTGATCTTTAGGTATATGCACAAATGCCCTGCAACCAAACACCCTTAGGTGTCCATAACTGACTTCTTTCCCAGCCCACACTCTCCCAGCTACATCTCCATCTAATGGTGCTGAAGGTGATAAATTGATCAGATAACATGCAGTACGAATTGCCTCACCCCAGAAGCTTTTAGGCAGCTTTGCTTCTGAGAGCATACATCTGATCCTCTCCACAATAGTGCGGTTCATGCGTTCTGCTACACCATTTTGTTGTGGAGTTTTGGGAACTGTCTGTTCATGTCGAATACCATGGGTTTTGCAATACTCTTCAAACGACCCGATGTATTCTCCTCCATTGTCAGTGCGAATGCACTTCAATGATTTTCCTGTCTCCCGTTCTACCATGTTGTGGAAATTCTTGAAAACTGCAAGTACCTGATCTTTTGTCTTTATGGCATATGCCCAAACTTTCCTGGAAGCATCATCTATAAAAGTAACAAAATACAAAGCACCACCAAGTGTTTTGACCTTTAAAGGTCCACAAACGTCAGAATAAACGAGCTCCAAAACACTGGATTTTCTTTCAGATGCATTCCTTTGAAAGGAAACTCTATGTTGCTTTCCTACTAAACAATGAGAACAGGTGTTTAAATTTATACCTTTTATGTTCGGTAAGTCTTGTCGTTTAACAAGGATTTGAAGTCCTTTCTCGCTCATGTGCCCGAGTCTTCTATGCCAAAGATCAGTGGAAGAATCTTTTTCAACTGCATTCAATTCTCCTTTACACAGTTTTACTTGAGTCCTGTATAAAGTACAACACTTCTTCCCTCTTGCTATCACCATTGACCCTTTTGTGAGGTTCCACTTTCCATCACCAAAGTGACTGTGGTACCCTTCATCATCTAATACTCCGGTAGAGATTAGGTTATATCGAAGATCTGGTATATGCCTCACATTCTTAAGAATCAATATACTCCCTGTGCTCGTCTCGATTTTCACTTCTCCAATTCCTACGATTTTTGAGAAACGTAAGTTTCCCATCCTGACTTTGCCAAGGTCACCAGTTCTGTAAGAGTTAAAGAAATCCTTACATGGAATAGCATGATACGAAGCACCTGAGTCAACCAACCATGTTGTTTCTAGTTCTGACTCAGTCATACTTAAGCAAGTCTCTCCACAACCTGAGAGTAAGATAATGTCATCACCTGAGGCAACTGCCGCAACATTATCTTGTTTTTCATCATCCTTTTTATTTTCCTTCTTTGGTTTCCTGCAATCACTCTTGTAATGACCCATTTTTCCACAACCAAAACATCTAACTTCTTTCTTTGGTTTTGATCTCCCCCTTGACTTATCACGGTTATGAGGTTTTCTACTTTTACCTCTCCCCCGTCTTTCTGTAACAAGTGCTTCTGAATGAGACTCGTCTAACGATGATTTCCTTCTTGTTTCTTCATTCAACAAACTACCTGTTACGTGATTCATACGCATTATGCCATCAGGAGCAGAATTGCTAAGAGACACCACCAATGTCTCCCAACTATCTGGTAAAGAATTTAGAAGAAGTAAGGCCTGCAACTCATCATCCAAAACTAACTTCATTGCAGAAAGCTGATTTACTAGACTTTTCATCTCATTCAAGTGTTGAGCAATTGAGGTTCCTTCTTTATATTGTAATTTTCCTAGCTTTCTGAACAAGTAAGCCTTTTTGGCAGCTGTCTTCTGATCATACAATTCTTCTAATTTCCTCCATAGACTAAAAGCGGAAGTCTCCGTCGATACATGATGAAAAACACTGGGTTCTACCCATTGTCGAATAAATCCAACAACCTTACGGTCTAATACCTTCCAGTCTTCTTCATCTATCTTCATCGGTTTTATACCGTGATTTTCAATGGGTGCAGCTAGGTCTTTGCAGTATAACAAATCTTCCATTTTTGCTTTCCACATCAAGTAGTTTTCTCCATCTAAACTAATCATGCGATTAGTATTCACTTCCATATTTCTGAACAATAAATCCAACCTAAGCTCTGGTACCACTTGTTGGGAAAAATAACCTAATTAACTTGTTCAGGAATATGAAGATAAACGATGCGAAAGTAAAAGTAGAGACACCAAGATTATTTAACGTGGCAAAAAACCCCTCCAAACTAGAAGGTAAAAAACCACGGGACCTAGTCCAGAAATCTTCCACTATAATTAAATAATGGGTTACACAACTCTTCAAGATGTGTAGAAATACTCTTGGACAACTCTTCACCAAACCTATGGTGGATAAACTGAACAAAGAAACAAAGAAATAAAATCTCTTACTCCTTAGAATTTGAACAAATCCTAGATTCCTAAAGGTTGAAGAAGATAACCACAAACTAAATTGCTTCACAAGATTAATAATCTTCTTTTCTTCAAACCAATATTCTGCTCTTTCAATCTCTCTTGAAAGAACCACTTCAGAAATCTCTCTTTCTCTGACTTCTCTTTGTTCTGGAAGTTGTTGTGTATAATCTCTTCCCTTTCATTCCCTTTTATAATGATAAATAGGGAGGTTTACCAATAGAAATAGGAATTCCTTTTTAGGCTTGAAAAATAGAAACTTCTATTTTTTCCCCAAACAAGGAATAAGGGAAATCCTATTCCAACTAGGAGTCCTTTTATTATAAGGAGGGACCCCAACATTTGTCTTAATAATAACAATATTTGGTTCCAATTGTATATGCATTATGAAGTAGAGTCTCCCTCATGCGAAAGACTCTCTGATTTGGTGCTTGACTGAAAAGGGTGTTTTCTCGTCCAAGTCTTTATATAAAACCATTGAAGAGGAAAATCCTTCCTCTTCAAACAACAATGATGAGAGTATGGTTGAGTTCCCATGGTCTCTACTATGGAGGATGAATGATATAGCACCCAGAATTCAATTTTTTATATGGAGGTTATTGCATAATGCTCTGTCGGTTCGCGTCAATTCATTGAAATACAATCCTATTGAAATTAAGTTATGTCCCATTTGCCATGAAGAAGAAGAGGATATCGACCACTTATTCAAAGAATGCAAATTTGCTAAAGAGCTATGGTTTCGTTCTCCGCTTGGAATAAGAATGGAGGGAAACATGACTCTTCGAGAAACTGTTAAACATTGGTTTGAACAACAACACAACAGTGAAGGGGTAAAAATCGGACTACATTTGATGTGGTTTCTATGGAAAGCAAGGAACAAGAAAGTCTTTGAAGGGGTCGAAGTGAGTTCTGCAAGAATCATTGAGGAATCTTTAACTATGATACATGAATTCGGCACCTATGGTACTCCTCAGGGTTATGAAAGTAATGAACAACAAACCCAACAGCATAGTGGTTTTTGGGAACCCCCTACTGAAGGTGTAGCAAAGATTAATGTGGACGGAGCTTAGTCAAATTCAAGAGGCGGGGCAGCAGCAGTGATTAGAAACCATGAGGGACAGTTTATTGCCGCTGCAACCAACATCTTTCCAGCAAATAGTCCAATTGAAGCTGAAGCTAAATCGATGCTTTTGGGCATTGAACTAGCGAGACGTTTGAACGCAAGAAAGTGTATCTTCGAGGGAGACGCACAAAATGTTATCAAGGCTTGCACCTCACCAATTGAAGAATCACCATGGAGAATTAGAAGTATCGTTGCAGAAATCTTTGACAGTCTACACAATTTCGAAGAATTCAGATTCAAATTTACGCAAAGAGAAACCAATTTTGTGGCTCATAATCTCGTTACATATGCAGTGGATAATCGAGTTGTAAACACTTGGATAGACCAAGTACCACCTACATGTATCAGTGAATCTATCTTGTTTGATAGTCTTCACATTACTTCTTTGATTCTTAATGAATGATAGGCTGAAGCCTCTTTTCATAAAAAAAAAAAAAGAGGTAGAGTCTCCCTTGTAATGGGAGTATAATATAACCTAAGGTATCACTCATTTTCTTAGACAAGAAGAACCTCACTTTGTTATAATAAGTGTTTTAAATCATTGATACAAATATTGTGATATTTTGCTGCACCAAGATTTAATTGTCATCAAAGTACATATGGATGGATATGTTACTTATGTAATTGATCAACAAATGCCCATTTACTCTAAAAACAAAAATCATTGTTCAATTTTCAAAGATCTAACTTAGGTTATTCAATTATATCATTTAATTTATACAAATAAAAAAGAAATAATTTAGCTACTCTAGTACCATTCAAAGGAAAAACAAATAAAGACGTATTGAAATTTTTTTTTGAAACAAGATGTATTTTTTTTTTTGTTCAGGAGAAACAAGACGTATTGAATTATCACAACTACTAAATAGAGCAAGATTTTCTCCACTGTAATTTTACGACAACAAAAAACATGTTATTTAATGGCCAGCGCTTTGGGGAAAGCTAAAAAGTTTCCGGGGTGTGAAGACTTGGTCAAAAATTGGTCAAATTTATTTGACAATTTTATTTAGGGGAAAGCAAAATAGCTTCTCCACCTCACCTCTCTCTCTCTCTCCACCTCACTTCTCTCTCTCCACCTCACCTCTATCTTCTCCGATTAGGTCGCCGGCCGGAAAATTTTCCGGCCGGCGACCATTAAAAAAAAAACAAAATTTTTTTTCACTCTCTCTCTCTCTCTAAACCCCTTCGCCGGAGTTTCTAGAGAGAGAGAGAGTGAAAAATTTTTTTTTTTTTTTTTTTTTTTAATGGTCGCCGGCCGGAAAATTTTCCGGCCGGCGACCAAATCGGAGAATACAAAGAGGTGAGGTGGAGAGAGAGTGAGGTGAGGTGGAGATAGAGTGAGGTGAGGTGGAGATAGATTGAGGTGAGGTGGAGATAGATTGAGGTGAGGTGGAGTGTTTTTTTTTATTTCCCCTTAAAATTTATTTCCCCAGAAAATCTCTAAAATTATGCATATTCCCTTTAAAATTTCACACCCCGGAAACTATTTAGCTTTCCCCAAAGCGCTGGCCTATTTAATCGTTGTTAAATGGTGGTATGTTCAATAGAATTACTTTTTTTTATTGCATCAGTAACAATACTCTATTTTGTTTGGATTTTTGAGCCAGGGGTCCAAAAAGTGGGGGGTAAACCCAAAAAAAATCCACTCTTGCCCAAAAATTAGTTGCAGGTCCAAATGTCAGTTTTTTTTTTTTTATTCCCCTCTTGCCCTTGGACGGGACATGCTGACGTTTTCCTGAAAAAAAAATGTCTGGTAAATAAAATAATTTACCAGTACACGAAAAATTCAAAGTTTCAAAATTTTTTGAAAATTTGAAATTTTCAAACGAAATTTCAAATTCCCGCCCAGCAATCCATCTCTTCCCGGTAAAAAAAATTTTCAATTTTCAATTTTTTTTGAAATTTTCAAACGAAATCTTTTTTTTTCGAAATTTTCGAATTTTCGAAATTTTTAAATTTTTGAAATTTTCAAACGAAATTTCAAATTCCCGGCCAAATTTTCAAATTTTTTTGAAAATTTTAAATTCCCGGGCAAATTTTAAATTTTTTTTGAAAATTTTAAATTCCCGCCCAGCAAAAGTGTCTAGTACAGAAAAAAATTTCCAGTAAATAAAATAATTTCCCGGTCACAAATTTTTTTTTTCGAAGTTTTGAAATTTTCAAACGAAATTTCAAATTCCCGCCCAAATTTTCAAATTTTTTTTACGAAATTTCAAATTCCCGCCCAGCAAAAATGTGTAGTACAGAAAAAAAATTTCAGTAAATAAAATAATTTCCCGAAAAAAATTTCGTTTCCCGGAAATTTTTCGGTGGCTGTTCCGTAATTTTGTGAACAGTACATATTCTGATGGACGGGTTGTCAGATTATTTTTCAGAAAAAAAATCGTTTCCCGAGAATTTTCGATGGCAATTTTGTAAATTTCGATGGCATGAACGGTAAATACTTTATTTTCTAAGGGCCCTTCACGTAATTTTGACCCCCAAACTGACACATTGGACCTCCCTTTCATTTTTAGGCAACTTTGGATGAAATTTTCATTTTGCCCCCCTTTTTGGACCAATGGCCCAACCCCTCATTTTGTTTAGGGCTTTCTTAATTTTAAAACTTGTTCTATCCGTAGAATTATCCAATGAAGTCATTAGTTACATGATTGATTTTGAGTGTCGTCCATTAAAAACGCCTCTAACGTCGGACTGATCACAATACATCACACACGTGTCAGTCCGCTCCACTAGAGACACTTTTTTGTTCTTCCCTTTTCTGCCCGTCACTCTCTCTTTATTATTATTTGGGTTATTTTTCATATGGCTCCCGATATTAGGCCAGTATTTCGGATGCTCTCTAATTGATAATAAATGTCGTTTTCATTTTTTTTCTGTCCCAGGGGTGTTAATACCCACTTTAGCTTTCTATTATGCCCTTGGCTCTTTCAATGATAATGACGATTTGTTTGATGAAGAAGTTTCGCGACATACATTCCCAATACATGTAATTCTACAAAATTTCATTATATTTGTTTCAATTTACGCATTGATCAGTCGGTTGAAAATATGGAATTCATTAATCCATATAAATTTTAATAAAACCTTAATAATTTATGGGCTTCAAATCACTTTCTTAATTGTCCCCACTCTCTCCCTTCTGTTTGTAAATTTCTATTACTCCAGACTCCATTACAATTTATTTGGGGTTTTACTTATATCTAACGGTTGAAGAATATATCACGTAATTTGAAGAACTCGTTGTCTCCAAGTACTTTATTGCGGGCATTAGGAGGAAAATACTTATTTTCATCCTGTGTCTTACAAGCAATACATTTGTGGAGAGGTAAAGTTGAAGAAGAGAAAAATAAGTTGTTTCAAATTAGATTTCAAAAATTTGATTCATATGTATTGAAGTGCCAATTTCAGATGTTTAAATGACCGTAGGTCAGTGGCATTAACAGACAAAGAGAAAAATACGAAACTGAAGTTAGATATTAGTTGCCCTTGGACGGAAAAAATGAAAAGAAGAAAAATTCCATCTCTGCATTATTAAGAGGGCACATGCATTATCAATAAATTAAATAATCTAATATAGGGAAAAGACGAAACTGACCTTATTGCAAACCAGTTTGCAAACGAGAGCGCAAACCAGTTTTGCAAACGAGATTGCAAACCAGTTTGCAAAGCTTTGCAAGACAAATCAAATTGCAAAGTAGTGCAAACTAGTTTGCAAAGCTCTGCAAATCAGATTGCAAAGTGTGTGCAAAGTCATTGCAAGGCAAACCAGATTGCAAAGCAAGGCAAACGGGATCGCAAAGCTCTGCAAACCAGTTTGCAAAGCTCTGTAAACCAGATTGCAAAGCAGTGCAAACCAGTTTGCAAAGCTCTGTAAATCAGATTGCAAAGCAGTGCAAACCAGTTTGCAAAGCTTCGCAAGCTAAGATTATAAGGGCCATTTCGGCATTAAAAATAGAAGTGCTTTTAGAATTGTCCTTCAAGCCTATTTCCAAATTATATATGGGGCCTAAAAGGACAAAAAAAATAACTTGTCTTTTTGACAAAAAAAAACATGAAATTGGGCCTTCGACCCAATTTCCTGTAAACGTAAATTAAAAGAGCACGCGCGGAGCTTATACTAAAAATAGAGGATAAAAAAATAGAATTTTTGGACTTATAGCCCAAAAAACGGGTCCTAATAGTAGATATAATCCTCTCTAATCTTATAAAGGGTTTTAAACCCAAAAAAATAATATAAATGGATATCTAGTCCATTTGGTCTCATCTAGAGAGAAAACACAAATCTCTAGAATAAATATTATTTCATAATCCCTAATCTAACCTTCCCATATTTTATAACTATTTTACCTTCGAAATCTATGCATATCTTTTTCCACATTTATCTCTCATATTTCTGTCCAATCATGTTTCTATTCAAAGTAAGGAAATCTTCATTATTTTCAGTAACGGAAACTCTTTATTTGATCTCTCTAAAACCGATTCTATGCATATCTTTTTCCATATTTATCTCTCATATTTCTGTCCAATCATGTTTCTATTCAAAGTAAGGATATCTTCATTATTTTCAGTAACGGAAACTCTTGATTTGATCTCTCTAAAACCGATTCTATGCATATCTTTTTCCATATTTATCTCTCATATTTCTCTCCAATCATGTTTCTATTCATAGTAAGGATATCTTCATTATTTTCAGTAACGGAAACTCTTTATTTGATTTCTCTAAAACCGATTCAGTTGACAAACCTCCATTAAACTCAGAAAATATTCTTCTTCTACATTATATTGTTGTCCAAATTCATCATTTATCAGGTTTAATACTTTCGAAATCTTTATAAACACCATTGTTAATATCTAATATTTCTTCTTATAACTAAAACCCTAATTATTTCGCTCTATTATAAAACGTATCAGATTTATTATACATATCTATAAGATCTGTTTACTAATTCATTAACTTCGAATGTATGATGTTTATTTTCTCTCTCTAAAATTTTCATAACTGTTTAAGATCTTTATGTTTATTCCTTATTCAATGATTCATAACTAAAACCCTAAAATTTTCATAACGGTTTAAGATCTTTATGTTTATTCCTTATTTAATGATTCATTCATAGTTAGTATGTTATGTTTGCATCCAGTGATAATACCATATTTCTTTAGATCTATGATTAATCTTCTGTTGTTTCTGATATTTCGTGAGATCAGATTATCAATCATCAATCGAATGTTTGATGTTTATGTTCTTTCTATCTCTTAAAATTTCATTTATGTTTTTGATCTTGATGTTTAATCCTTCCACTCGAGTTTGACATTATTGCAATCAATCATCATAGCAGATATCTTTAGATTTGTAGTTTAAACTTAATGATATTCTCATTTTTTTTCTTCAGATCTGGTCTTCAATCCGTACGAATTTATGAAACATTTGTTCTTTCGTACGGTTACTCATAACAGAATTTACAGTATATGTACTTTATCGTAAATTACCAACATTTATAGTAAATTATGGATATTTTATAGAACATTACCCGTGCTTTAACACCAAAACAGTACTCATTTCATTAGTAGAAATACTTCGCTTTACTATCAAATCTCCTGTACTTTGCAATAAAGTATATATAATTTACATATATCTTCATGTTCTTACCATTATGTATATAATTTACGTATAAGTGCACATAAATTATGTATTATTTATTTACCATTACGTGTACTTTTCACCCAAAACAGTAGCCTTGATAAGTTTACCAAACTACTCAAAACCTTCAAATTTCAAAGAGAATCATCAAATCAAAGTGAGTCAACGAAACTAATGGAGAGTACATGGATGGGCACCATTTTTGAACCAAAGAAGATTTTGTACTTTTTTTTTGTAACAGAATGTAAAGGATGTGTAATGTAAAAGAAATTATGTGTAATTTATTGAACAAGACCCACATACATTTGATAAATTATGTTGTATACTTGACAAATGATGGTTTCCTCGTCATAAATAATACATAATTTACGTTTCATAATTTGTATTCTATGTGTATTTATGTATGAGTAAAAACGAAAACATATGTTGCTTTAATGTTCCCAGAAAAATATACTATTTCCAAATCTGAAAGTTAAGTGAGAGAAAGTGATATATATGTTTTGTATATTAATCCCCAAATCACGCTAAATCAATCCTAGAAAATATACTATTTCCAAATCTGAAAGTTAAGGGAGAGAAAATTGATTTGAATCGAAAAAAATTTACATAGTAAGAGAGAGAAAATTGATTTGGTTTCCAAATCTGTAAAGAGTTGATTTGATTACGATTTTTGTTTTGAATTGATTTGGAAATAGATTTGCTTTCCAAAACGGTTAGAAGATAGAGAAAAATCAATTTCGGATTTATACGTTAGCTGCTTTAAATCCCCTAAATCACGCCCACATTAGAAACATTCCAAATACACCTTGGAAAATTAAAAATCCCGTGATTTTTGTAGGAGGGACATGGACGGTAGTTATCTCATAAAGAATGGGTTATTATGTCCATAATGTAAAAGGACTAAATATCCATGTTTTGGGAAGATTGGATCAGAAACCTTTTTTGAATATTATTTTGGTCTATATACCCACTGACCCAAAAAAATAAGCTTTCAACAAAAAAAAAAAAAACGGTTTTTTGAGCTTACCCCCTCACAATTAATTGGTAATTGAGTTTACCCCCTTCAGTAATTGGTAATTGAGCTTACCCCCTTGAATTTAGATTTTTTGTCAAAACTACTAAAGATATGTTTGGTATGTGATAATAAAATCAGAAAGTAAATAATATATAAACAAAATCGATATTTACTAATCATATTCCTGACCAAATCAAACAATAAAATGAGATAGAATCCCTAATATGAATCATATTGAAGAATAATTGTTCTTGGTAGTGGCAATTATTTCACGTACGCCAAACATAGCCTTTGTGTTTTTGTCACTAATAGTAAGTTCAAGGGGGTAAGCTCAATTACCCATTATTGAAGGGGATAAACTCAATTACCAATTAGTGACGAGGGGGTAAGCCCAAAAAACCAAAAAAAAAAAAGATAAAAAATTAAGGGTTAATGATGTTCCGGAACCCAAATCCACATAAAAGTCTAGTAAAACTCACAGTCTCGTTTACCAGACTGCCAGAGAAGCAGGTTCTCCCGTTCGTCGGGGAGAGTAAAGAAAGAAGAGAAGAAGAAAATAGAGGGAAAAGAAAACGAAAGAGAAAAGTGATGAAGAAGAAATAATTTTTTTTTTTTTTTTAATTTGAAGGTCACCGAAAAAGTGATCGGGTCGGCGACCTACTTCAGAGAAGAAAGGTGAAGTGGAGATTGTGAGATGGAAGAGATATTAGATCAAATGGAGGTGAAATAAGGAGATGACGTGGCCATTAATTATTTTTAAGATTAAATCTATTTTCGCCCCCAAGAGTATTCCGAAAAAAACTAAAATTGGTTTGACATCTGGAGCCAAAAGAAATGCTAAACACTTACGGGGGTGCTAAACACTTACAAAGGCTAAAATAGTTAGTTGGTCACAAATTGTGGGCAAAATGAAATTAACCCAAAAACTAACATTATGCCTTCCTCTTTACGGCTCCCATCACAATTAAGTACTGTCACCATCTCTTTTCGTTTCTTCCATTCCCCACTCTCTCTGTCTCCCTCTCTCTCTCTCTTAGAAGTCTCATGAAATTTTAAAACAGAGAGAAACTAGAGAAACCCACATTCTCTGTCCTTCTCTAACTCCTCAATTAAAGAATGTCAGTGAATTTCGGAGCAATTATCATCTCCTTGGCTTTTGTTTTAGGAGTGGTTAAAGGTGAAGATCCATACAGATTCTTCACTTGGAATGTGACTTATGGTACCATTTCTCCCCTTGGAGTCCCTCAACAGGGTATACTGATCAATGGACAATTTCCTGGTCCTAATATTTACTCTGTTACAAATGATAATCTCATTATTAATGTATTCAACAGCTTGGATGAACCATTCCTCCTCTCTTGGTAAATCTCTCTCTCTCTCTCTCTCTCAAGAACTTACTCATTTTTTCTCTCGAACTTCAATGAAATTAGTCATTCAAACGAGTCAGATGCTCAAGTGTATTAAAAACAAACATTGAGAAATTAGTCATTCAGACGAGTCAGATGTGTAGTAAGAAAAACGTAGATATTAGTTGTACTGCATTATCTTCTTAGGACTCTCACCACTCATAAAGATGGTATAAAGTTTGGTTGAGGGAAGGATAATGACCACCCATAATGGTCACTTCGATTAATATGTCATCCTATTTTTGATAAAAGTAAATTAATATTCTAATCCTAAATATGAAATATTTGTATAATAAACAAACTAAAAATAAAAATTAAGGATTTAGTTATGTTTGAAGAAAATAAAAAACTATTTTTAACATTTAAAATTATCTAAGACTACCAGAGTTCTGACTTTGAAATATGTTTAGTTGAAACAAATTAGAATTATTTATCGAACTTATGCAACAAAAACTTATTAGCCAGTTTTGGAGTCCGATTTGATTTATTATGTTGATATAAATAAAGGGTAAACCAGGGAATATAATTGAATTGAGCACCATCACTCTTGGAAATTATTGTAGAGACTACATGTAATTGTGTTTTTTTTTCAATATTAAGAAAAATATAAATTAACATAAAAATGTTGGGAAATTATTGTGATTAAGTTTTTAAGACATAAGGGTTATTTTTTTTATCGAATTTGTCCATCTGTACCCTTAGACACCAGTCATACCCACCATGACTCTAGACTAGACATAATCCCAGTCCTACAACGGGAAATATAAACTTGTATAGGCAAAAGACAAACTATTATGCTCTCAGTACTAGAAAGATACACATGTTACTACCAAACCGGGTCAAGTTTTGCGAGTAATTATCGCACAATTCAATTATCTTTTTTAGATTTATAAGAGTGAAATAATAAAATTGGAGATTAATGAGATCAAATTGGATTTGATACTAATGGTAAATAAAACAAAAATAGGAATGGAGTACAACAAAGGAGGAATTCATGGCAAGATGGGGTATATGGAACAACATGCCCAATTCCTCCAGGGAAAAACTTCACTTACACTTTGCAGGTGAAAGATCAGATTGGGAGTTACTTTTATTTTCCCTCACTTGCTTTTCACAAAGCTGCTGGTGGGTTTGGAGGAATTAAGGTTCTCAGTAGACCAAGAATTCCGGTTCCTTTCCCTGACCCTGCTGATGATTACACTCTTCTCATTGGTGACTGGTACACGGCCAATCACACGGTATTATTTCTATTTCTCTCTTTAAGTTTCTCTCTATTAACTCCGACATTCTGTCCGATAAAGCTGGCCGAAATTTGAGGTGCACAATCTCCTTTTGTCCGAATTCTTAGTCTAAGATATTATGGCTAAATCAGGTCGTCCACTTCAAATATAAGCCAAATTTCAACCCAATTTTGCTAGAACCACAAAGAATTTTGACAATACAAGTTGCCTAGCTGATGTGGCAGTTGTGATTTGAAAGTTTGACTAAATCTGAACCGTTGAAAGATTCAAATCACAACCGCCACATCAGCTGGACAATTTCTTTTGTCAAAATCCTTTGTGATTCTAGCATTTTCGTTTGGGATAATCTTATCTTTCTCTCTCTCTCAGTTGGTACTAAGAGGACTAAAAAGTCATAATGGAGGCATACTAGATCCATAACCCTTAAAAAACATAATGTTTTAGCAACTTTGAACGGTTTGAAATGACGAAACTACCTTCATATTTTTAGAGGTTGAGATCAATCCTTGATGGTGGTAGAAAGCTTCCTTTTCCTGATGGAGTGCTCATCAATGGTCAGGGATCGAACGGTGTGTCTTACACTGTAGAACAAGGTAATTACGTATAATTTTTACGGCATTGTATATTATAGTAGAAATATTGTTTAGTATAATAACAACAATGAAAATGTGATCAAATTATGTACAGGGAAAACGTATAGGCTCCGGATTTCAAATGTGGGTCTTGAAAACTCACTCAACTTTCGTATTCAAGGCCACAAAATGAAACTGGTTGAAGTCGAAGGAACTCACACTCTCCAAACAACTTATTCGTCTCTGGACGTCCACGTTGGCCAGTCTTATTCTGTGTTAGTGACTGCAGATCAACCTGCTCAGGACTATTACATTGTTGTTTCAACACGATTCACTTCTGTTGTCCTCACCACCACCGGCATCTTAAGATACAGCAACTCTGCAGGGCCCGTTTCTGGCCCACCACCAGGTGGTCCTACAATCCAAATCGACTGGTCTCTCAACCAGGCTCGGTCCATAAGGTACTATAGAAATATCTTGGCCCATGGATGGCCCATTGCTCCCAAATGGAAGTATTATTCTAATGTTTACTCCTTCCTCTATTCGTAGGACTAACCTTACTGCAAGTGGACCACGACCGAACCCACAAGGCTCATACCACTACGGCCTTGTCAACACCACTAGAACCATCAGGCTTTCTAGTTCAGCAGCTATAATAGATCAAAAGCAGAGATATGGATTTAACAGCGTCTCATTTGTCCCAGCCGATACTCCTCTTAAACTCGCTGATTTCTTCAAGATTGGAGGCGTCTTTCGTGTTGGAAGCATACCTACTGTCCCTAATGGTGGAAGCTTGCACCTTGACACGTCCGTCATGGGTGCTGATTTTAGAGAATTTGTAGAAGTTGTGTTTGAAAACCCTGAGAACATAGTCCAAAGTTGGCATATGGATGGTTATTCCTTCTTCGTTGTCGGGTAAGTAAGACTATGGTGATGTTTTTCAGTGTCTGAACCCGACTAGTCTGTTTTTTTTTTGAATTGTTCAGCGCGTGCCTCGAACCCTTGGACTTGTCTAAATCCGAATACTGACTCTTGTTTCAATTGGAGACATAGTTGTCATATCTGGTAATTTCAGACAAGGGAATCTTTGTTCAAACTTATTTTGAATCTGCTTTTAATGGGCTCAAGTCAGAGGCAGCCACTACAATGATTCAAATGTACGAGTCAGGCAAAAAACATACCTTGTGAATTCTACATCTACGTAGTCTATTCAGATCTTTAAAAAAAAAACTCACCATAATGTAGCTTTGTGCACGATATTCGTATTTATATGAACTAATAATGCTCATTGCAGCATGGATGGAGGACAATGGACATCCACAAGTAGAAACCAATACAATCTGAGAGACGCCATTTCACGTTGCACCGTTCAGGTACTACTAAATAACTATGATTGCTGCACTGATTTTGTTTAGCATGATTTTTGCTCCACAAATACATAATTAAAAGACTAAATGATTAACTAGATAAGCAACTATTGGTGGTGCAGGTATATCCTAACTCCTGGACTGCAGTCTATGTGGCTCTAGATAATGTAGGGATGTGGAATGTGAGATCTGAATTTTGGGCTCGTCAATACCTCGGCCAACAGTTCTATTTACGTGTTTATTCGCCAGTAGAATCGATCAGAGACGAATACCCAATCCCAAGAAATGCACTTCTCTGTGGTAAGGCGGCCGGCAGACACACCCGACCCCTTTAAGAAGTCATGAAAGAAGATATACCAATGGTGGCAGGGGAGAACATATCAATTAGCTTATGTTTATATATTATGATATAAGTTGTAATAAGATGTTAAATGATTTTTGGTGCTCACTCTGCACCAACCCAGCAGAGGAGGAAGAGTGAAATTGATCACCCCAGTGGTCAGGACATTGGACTCTGAAATTGATCACCTCTGTCTTGAGTACACACAATATTCTTTTACTATATTTATTGTTGTGTTAATTTGATTCTCTTTCACATAAGAAGTGTAATTTTTATAAAGTAAGTGTATTGAAATAATTTGATCGTTTCTTATGGCAATTTGTTACTCTTACTTTTTATTATATTTATGCCCTTTTTCATTTCCACAGAGAGATCTGTACAAACCCCAAGATAGAGAGGGAGAGATAGAGAGTGCGAGATCTAGAGTGACAATGACAGAAAGATAGTAAAGAGAGAGACAACGAGAGACAGATAATGTGAGATAGTGGCAGAGAGAGATAGTAAGTAAGAGAATGAGAAGAGAATGAGAGAGAGGGAAAGGGATAGAGAAAATGAAGATTAGAAGACAATATTTGATCAAGTCAATTTTTAGAAAAAAAAAATGCTCTCTAAATCAATGTTTATTGACTAATTTTTTATTTCCCGGAGATTTTTCTTTATTTTTCAAAGCCGCGATTTTATTAAATAGGCATTGTTAAGTGAAGTATCATTAAATAATAGTATATCAAATCCAATTCAATTAAGACAACAACATCTTCCATTTGACTTTTTTTTTGATGAGAAATAAAGGAAGAATAGAAAAGAAAAACACAAACAAATCACACTACATTCGTAAGAAAAGGTGGCGCCGTATTCCAAATCTTCTTTTGCCGATTGATTCTACCCCATTTTGCTATCTTGTCAGCTTTCTCATTGCATTCTCTAGGAGTGTAGGAGAAGATCAATTCGGTGAAATGCTTGCGGAGCTCCATTGTTGAAGATACAATCCGTTTCGATTGCCACGTCAGTCCATCACTTCGGTTGTTTGCAAAGTTGACAATATTTAGGTTATCACTCTCGATATGGATGAATTTGATTTGGAGTTGTATTGCCCAAGTTATGCTAAAGTGTAATGCTAGACTTTCACATTCCTCTGCGTTTTGTCCGCGAACTGTGTCTGCTGCTGCTATAACAAAATTAGCATGTTCATCATGAATAATGCAACCTATTCCTGCTGGTTCTGTAAGATTCCTGAAAGATGCGTCTATGTTTATCTTGAGAAATGGTGTCGATGAAGGTCTCCATTGGTGTTGCTTTGATTGTTTCCTGCACTTATTAGTTAGTAAAGATTCTGTATTCAATGGTGAGGTTGAAGAGTGTTTAATCCTTTCAATGATTTGAACCGAAGTTTGCTTAATGGTTTGGAAACAATTTTCGCATCTAGCTTTCCAAATAAACCACATAATTTTAGCATAAAGACTCGTTTGTTCTTCATCTAATCGTTTCCACTGTTGAATCCATTGAGCAACAGTGTCTAAAGTATCAGTCCGAATATGAAAGTGAAACCAGATGGCTTTTGCGTAGTGACAATGTAACATCACGTGGTCTATAGATTCCTCTTCATTACAATGGACACAGTTATAAATATTACCAATGAAATTACCTATCTTCCTTATAACAGGTAAGCTATTTGTGCAACATTTCCAAAGGAATAGTTTGATACGCAGAATTGTGTTAATATTCCAAATAACGAACCAGTCCATAGTTTCCTGCTGATATTGGTTAGTACCATTTCTTAAATAGTTATACATCGACTTAACGGAAAATTTACCTGATTTGGTCAAAGACCATATTGCCGTGTCTTCTTTATCTGCTTGTAGTTGTATGCTTAGAATCGCGTTACCTGTAGCATTGTCAAAACATTCGTTAATCATATTCATATTCCAATGGTTATTTTCAATTAGTTGGGCTACCCACTTGATATTATTATTGCTACGGTTAACAATCGGAGGAGGATGGTTGGGGATCCAATAATCGCTCCATATGTTAATCTTCTCTCCTTTGTTGATATCCCAGAAGATTAAATTACTAACCTGGTTAAATTGCTTGCATATAGTTTTCCAAAGCCACGATTGGTTTTGTTTGGGAGCCGAAGGATAGACCGTTCTGGGGAAATATTTAGCTTTAAGGACTTGAACCCAGACCGACTGAGGGTTGTTGATAATGCGCCAGACAATTTTGTTCATGAAGTCTTGATTATCCAGATGGGGAAGACGAAAACCCAGCCCTCCATGATTGCGGGGTTTACATATGGCAGGCCAGCTGATGGTGTGAAAGGTTTTGGATATTCCCCACCAAAAAGTCCTTTGTGTGGACTCGATGCTGTTACTAATGCCTTTGGGCAAGGCGAAGCACTGCATTTGGTATCGGGGAACGACCGCTGCAATAGTAGTGATTACGATTGAGCGACCAGCTTGAGAGAGAAGGTTCGTCTGCCACTTAGAGAGTTTGTTCTTAATTTGGGTCAGAATGGACTCGAAGGCTTGCTTTTTGTTTTTGTCAATAAAGAGATTTGTGCCCAGATATTTATCACCTTTGGATGATTGATGAACTTTAAGGTTACGAATGATCATTCTTTTGAATTCAGGATGAACATTTTTGGAGAAATAAATATTCGATTTGGCATAATTCATCATTTGACCCAACGCTTCACTGAATTCTTGGAGAATCTGCTTCAAGTTATGCACGTTTTCCAGTGTGTTTTGGCCAAAGATGATGCAATCATCAGCAAAAAGAAGGTGCTTAATGGATAAATTTGAGTTGGGAATCGGGAAACCAATTAAAGGGCTAGGAGTATTGGTATTCTCTAACATGCGACTGAGCCCTTCCATTGCAATTGCAAATATGAAGGGGGAAAGAGGGTCGCCCTGCCTGATGCCTCTACTTACCTCAAAGGCTGGGCCAGGCCTATCATTGATCAGCACAGCCATGGTGCTTGAAGTGAGACAAGTATTGATCAGCTTAATCCAATTCAGAGAGAAGCCCATGAGGGACATAATCTTCTCCAGATAAATCCATTCAATGCGGTCAAAAGCTTTCGACATATCAAACTTGAGGCCAAAGTAACTCTTTGACCCTTTGGTTTACTCAAAAGAATGGACCAGCTCCTGACTAATAAGGATGTTATCTGTTATCTGTCTGCCCGGGACATAAGCCGCCTGAAATGCGGAGATGAGATCAGGAAGGATATTCTTAAGACGATTGGCTAGAATTTTCGTAATGATCTTATAAGTGGTGTTAAGGAGGCTAATGGGTCTAAAATCAGAAGGAGATTGAGGGGTTTTGGTTTTCAGAAGCAGACATATATGAGTGTGATTAGAGAGTAGAGAAAAAGTAGTCGAGTTAAAGAAGTCTATCACCATCTTATTGACGTCGTCCTTGACTGTCTCCCAGTTAGCTTGGTAAGAGTGAGGAGGGTAACCATCCGGGCTCGGACCAGCATCAGGCTTGAGAGAAAAGATGGATCTCCTGATTTCGTCCATATAAGGAATCGCAACTAGGGAATCATTTTGAGCCGAGGTGATTTGGTTATGAAAGCAAGCTACTAGTTTGGGGGAGCAGCAGGAGCCATTAGTAGTGGAGATGTTCTGCAGATGAGTAGCAAAGATAGCAGAGATTTCTGCATCATCAGTGGTCCAAGTATTATCTGACTTTTTAATGGAGTGGATTTGATTTTTACGGTTCCTGCTGTCATCTTTAGCATGGAAAAATTTGGTATTCCGATCTCCCAAATTAATATTTGCCACTCTAGATTTTTCTTTCCACAGGCTTTCTTGCTGTAGAGTCTCGATCTGAGTGTAAATATCCTTAAAGGTATGGGGGTCCATAGTATTTTGGAGTTTAGCGGTGAGGTTCATTATATTGCTGTCTATATGCCCGAAAACCTCTTTGTTCCACTTAGCTAATTTAATAGCTAAAGAATTGAGTTTGAGTTGAATTTGATAAGGCAGACCACTCCAATTGTCTTTGACGAAAGTTGCACACTGTGGATGAGACATCCAGGTGCGAATAAATTTGAAAGGTTTGCGCCCTAAAGAAGTGCGAGGTCTAGTGGTAAGCAGAATAGGGTTATGATCAGAGCCAAGAGTAGGAGTGAGTTTAGAATGTTGAAAAGTGGTGATCCATTGGTGATTAACCAGAGCCCGATCAAGTCTCTCTTGAATAAGATTGTTGGAGAATTGCTTGTTGGTCCATGTAAATAGACTGCCAGAGTACCCAATGTCTTGTAGGCCCATACTGTTGATGACATTTTTGCATTTGTTCATGTATGACCCATGTACTTCTTTGCCCCAAGATTTCTCTGAGGGATGCAGAATACAGTTGAGGTCTCCAATGACTATCCAAGGGAATTGCCTCTCCGGAGTATGACTAGCCAGAAGCTCCCAAGGTTTCATTTTATTTGTACTATATGGGCACCCATAGAAACCTATTATATAAAATTGAAATCATTGTCACTTTGGGTGCCTTTAGCGTGTATCATATTATGGTCCTAGACAACGGCTAATTGCATAGCTCAATGCAATCGTGTTTACCCGCGTTAGTGGTCATTTTTATGGTCATGATCTTATGTGCTTCATTCTCATATTTCTTGTTGATCATAGGAGCATTTCTTACTTGTTTTGCTTCTGAAGCATAGTTTGTTCCAAGTTTGGGGATGGCGACGAGCTCGACATCAACTTGGAACCTGTTCATACACGAGTCTCGGTAGTAGTATCTATTATCTCCTCCGGCTATGGTAATATCTTTCCATTCTTCTCTTAAATTGATATGTCTTATCTTTTGGTGAGTATATGGTTGAAACATTGAGGACAATGTTAGTTTTAAGTTTGGAGATGGGGTATGAATTTTAGCCATGACCATGGGGTTTCAAAAGACAAGAAGGTTCGATAAATTCGACCAAATTTGAAAATTTTTGGGTTGATTTGATATGACTTTAGTGGTATGCTTAAGTATGTTGATGCATGTGTTTCAGTTTTGGTGAATGTTATGCATGTTCTTAATCTTTTTCATGAATGTTGAGTCCTTTAGCGTTTGTTGTCTGATCATGTGAGTAACATCCTAAGGAAAAAGAAACATTTCTGAGGGACCTATACTAGTCATTAGTGGAGACTTAAACCCATGTGAGATATCTGGGCCTTTATATTGTTTTCGAGTGTACTCTTCTGCGCTAACTCTGAGTAGAATGAAGAGCTACTCAACCTCGTAACTCTTAAAAGAGCTTAGACGATCTCATGAGCTCAACTTTCTTAGCCACTAGGAGTGACATCAGGATAGCGACCTGTAAGGATTTATACCCTTATACTAGTGTTTATAGCAGAAATAAGACATCTAATGTCTACACTAGTATCCCCAGGATCACATGCAAAACTAGTAATTAATCTAATGGAGATAGTAGATTACCTTAATCGCTTTTCCCTCGAACTAGTTGAATTGATTGAAGAAGAC
>BEHA01000634.1:1094689-1117832 GCA_002897215.1 Eschscholzia californica subsp. californica | reverse complement strand
TCGGACAAGGTCCGGACATAGCACGGCCCATAGGGCCGGCATGTCCTGGCCGAGGCCTATCAAGGCCTGGTCTCGTTCTGGCCGGAGCCAGGACGCTAGTCCATGTACCAGACGCGTCCTAGACGTGTCCGGTGCTGGACCGGACCAGCACTAGGTGTCTCGGACTAGTCCGAGACACCCAGAACCTCCCAGACGCGTCTCCAAGACGCGTCTGGTCGAGTGCTCTGGACGCGTCCTAGACGCGTCCAGGAAGATCCCTCCGCAGCTGCTGGTCGCGTCTCCAAGACGCGTCCCAACAGCTGCTCTGGACGCGTCTTCAAGACGCGTCCAGAAGCTTCTGTCGCAGCTGCTGGTCGCGTCCTAGACGTGTCTCAGCAGCTGCTCTGGACGCGTCCAGAGGACGCATCCAGGAGCTTCTGGTCCGGCCAGGAAGCTTCCTGGCCGGACACTAGGGTTTTTCAAAACCCTAGTTTCCAAAAAATTTTTTTTTTTTTCTTATGCAACTCTAAGGTTGTGTTTGATAGCAATTTGGGGTAAAGAAAAAAAATAGAGAAAAAATTACTCGGAGAAACTTTTTCTCGAAGAATTTTTTTCTCTATAACTATTTTCCATATTTTCTATTGTTTGGTTCATTAAGAGAAAAAATTTCGTTTTCCCTTTTCCCAATTTTCCACTGTTTGGTTTGCTGAGAGAAATAATAAGTTTTTTATTTTTTTTCTTTTTTCATACGTTTGGTTAACCAACTAAAATATTTTATTAAACTTCAAAATAAATCATATTATCCATAAAAATTATAGAAACTACCTCACCGAATCAAGCTAATATGCTAATAATTACTTAAAAAATATAAAAATTAATGCAGTCTCCTAAATTAGTAGTACTAATGCTAATTTGAGTCATACTAGAGTTTATCAATTCGCAAAAAAGTGTAACTACTTGACCCTCGATTAAACGCTAGTTAACTTTCTCCTTAACCATGATGCTCTTCTTGATTCAGGAAAATCAAGGAATATACGTGTAAGTTCGGGTTTCTCTCCGAACATATACATAGCGTCTTCAACCTCTTGTTCACTCAAGTTTGGAATCGCCATCAATGCATCTTCCACACCACGAACTGAAGGAGCTTGAACTGCTTCGGCAAGTTTGTTTGCCGCTTGCGCAAGTAAAATAGATGTTTCATCAGATTCTGACCGTCGTCTACGTTTTGGCGCTATAAATTGATCTCGATTAACGGAAGTTGGAGAGCATAAACCTTCATCTTCATCTGGATTAATGGACGCCATATTTCCATTTTCACCTATAATATAAATAATATAATCATACAAACAAACTTATTAAAAAATTTAAATGATAATTTCTAAAGATTCACTAACCAGGTAGTTCATGAGAAATATCATCAGCCTCCATTTGTCTACTGCCAGTGGCTTGTTCTGTCCCAACGATGACTCCCAATTTTTCTTGATAAGGAAAACTCTTCGTACGCAAATTTTTTGCTGTAGGGTGTTGCTGACAATAAGCAATTTGAAAGATAAAGTCAAACTTTGTTTATAAAAATTTTAAGACAGTATAAATAGAAATACGTACCTCTACATAGTCTCTCCATGCATCGTCATCCGCCTCAATGCGAAAAGTTACACTGTTAAAGGTAAATCCACTGGAGTTGATTGCATTGTTCGCGGTAATATAATGATTTCTGAATGTTTTCATACGAGCTTTGATATTTTCAACAGTAATAAGGATTCTTGTCTTCTTATATATTTCATCGATTACTTTTTGATTTCCATTTTTTTTTTCCAGTCAAAATGTAATCATAAAGCGTATTTACTAGAATATCATCCATTATAGTGCTCCATGTCACAGTAGGCTTCTTACACTTTTTGTTTGAATTGGCAGGACCAGACTCAGTAGCCATCTTTATCAGCATAGAAAAAATCAAAATGTCATTTACTTGGAGAATCTAAAACTATATAAATTGTCTGATAAACCACAATGTAGAAAATAATATGATAATTATTTGTGAAAATGAGAAAAAAAATGTTCAAAAATGTACTTAAACATGAACGGGGAAATTACTATAACTATAAATTCGAAAAAACAGTCCACATGTCCTCTGCTATTATATCCCTATTTGCTGTCCAAATTTGTGATGGGACAATATTAATTTCTTCATCTTGCACGGATCGGTCTACATCATCTAGTTCGCCTATTTCATCGTCGTCGCTCTCATTATCTTCGTCAGTACTTATATCATTAGGATCTCCATCTCGTAAGAAGTTGTGCAAAGCACAACATGCGATCACAATCTTTGCTTGTGTATCAATATCGTGGAATGGTGCATTTCTCAAATATGCAAATCTTTTCTTTAACAGACCTATAGTCCTTTCGACGACATTCCGCAAAGATGAATGACGATAATTAAACAGTTCTTTAGGATTTTGAGGTCGACGACCAACATGATCTTGCAGATGATATCGTGTGCCACGATACGGTGTGAGAAACCCAGGTACTAGCGGGAATCCAGCATCAGCAAGATAATATTTACCTACACTAACATAACGTAGTTAAGTTTTTTAAAACCATAATAGATTTTTACCTAAATAAGTTATTTCATTTGATATAATTATTTAAAACTCCATACCAATGGGAACTGTTAACTTGCGTCCACAACGAGAGACTGCACATCTCAAAAGACGTCCGTCATGAGCAGACCCTTCCCACCCAGCAAGTACGTAATGAAATTTCATGTCAAACCCACATGCTACAAGAACATTCTGAGAAATGTAAGCTTTCCTATTACGATATCTAGGTTGGTCTTTGATAGGAACAGTTGCTCTGATATGGGTACCATCGATTGCACCGACAGCGTCCTGTAGAATATACATGATGTGATTAACTAAAGTACTTATTTAATTTAGTTAGAAAAGAGCGAAGCACTATTAAACCTAGACTAACCTTGAAGTACTCATGCCAAGTTTGCCGACGACTTCCATCCATCGGAGAGTTCGCGTTTGTCGCTGGTCTAACAACATCTTTGTAAAGCCTAAGTACTGTTGATAAAACTATATGGAAATATCGACTAATAGTTTCTCCTGATCGAATAAATTGAAGAACGGAATTGCGATTACGTTGATCGTGTCCAACTGTGTTTAAGAATATAGCAACTTGTTCTTCGACCTTTACATGTCGATTGTCGGATAAACCATAACCCCGTAAGCATACACATAAGCGTTGAAATTGTCCTCGGTTCATTCGAAGTTGTTCATGACAATATCTATCACTCTCGAAGTAAATTCTTTGCAATATGTTGTTTCTATCTTGGTCTCGATTTATGTAAGCTCTTCTATCAATAACAACACGTCTCCTACGACGATTACTCAAGTATGCGTATATGATGATAATCATCATTGTGCATGCAATGCGTAACCTTAATTGTGGTGTTTGCATTGTATACCGTAGCAAACAACTATACCAAATTTAAAATGTATCAATGTATAATATCTAATTGGTTATATAATAAAATAAAATACTACAAAGAAAAACTACTTCTTACTATAAATAGTACTTCTTTTATTTTTCTTATTTTCTAAAATAAAGTACAAAATTTCATAAGTTAAAGAGATGTATAAATGTTTTAAAACAATAAAGATTATAATTAATTTGTTAATATATTACTGTTGTGGTATAATATATAAATACTTTAAATATTAGTTTTACAAGACAAAATTGTTTTGAAACTATCTGCTTCATTGTTTGCCCAATATATTTTTATTGGTTTGAAATAATTATTTTTTTTGGTTTGAATATGATAATAATTATTTTATTAAAAATTAAATAAAGAGCAATATAAACTTATACTAGATGATTTCAACACCAACCATCATAACCAGAGTTGAGAACAAAAAAAAACAATGAGAACTCACAAATAAAAATCATAATGAGAAGGTTTGTTTATTGTACTCTAGTATTGACCATCAATTACTATTCTAGTTATCTAGTTCAATAATCAATTACAATGAACTACCAAAAGATACCCTAATAAAGATGGACTATAAAATAAAAAAAAAATTAATGCCATTCAAGTTTACAAACTATTAAAAAATTCATAGGAAAAGTACAACAATAACTAAGAGAGAGAAAAGTCTGAAACTAAAAAAAGTAGAGAGAGAAGTACTAAAAAAAAAGTAGAGAGAGAAGTACCCTTTGATGTGATGTGCTTTGCTTTTTTTTCTTTTGTTTTTATGCTCTCCTGCGTCTTTTGTTCTTCGTCTGTCCTTTTCTTCTTTTTTTTATTTGATAACTAGCTGCTAGGTTTCTATTTATAAAGAAAAACTTACCCAAAAGTTGTTGGGAATATTTTTCTCCCGTAAAAGGTGAGTAAAAGATTTCTCTTATTTGAAGAAAGTTAGAGAAAAAAAAGGTCACGTGACCTATCTTGTTTTTTCTCTTGTTTGTCAACCAAACACATGAAAAATGTACATTTTAGAGAAAAAAATTCTCTTTTTCCCAATTTTCTCGGGGAAAATTGGCTATCAAACAGACCCTAAGTTGCTATTTTCCAATTTTAAAATTTTCCTCAAAATTTTGAAATTCCTTTTAGAACACTTCTAAAATTTTTCAAAACTTTTAGAAACTTTTAAATTTTTCCAAATTTGTTTTGGGAGTTTCCTAAACTCAAAACTACTCCTTTTAGAACACTTCTAAAATTCCAAATTTTGTTTTTCAAAAGTTTCCAAAACTTAAAAACAACTCTTAATCAAACCAATTTTGGATCAAAATCTAGGTTTTTGAAACTTTTTCAAAGAACAATTTTGAAATCAATTTGAAAAATCTTTGAATCCAATTCAAAATTAATAAAATTTTATGTTTTAAAACCTTTTAAGCATAACTATCAACTTAATCAAGCATAGATTAGTTTGAAATTCAATCAAATTGAGTCTTTTAAAAACACTTTTAATCATCAATTTGATTCTCAATGTGAAATTCATTGAATCCCATTCAATAATATCAAATTGTGAGTTTAAATAATTTTAAAACACTTTTAAAATACTTTTATAAACTTAATTTATCAAACTATCAATCATATCTAATATGAACTAGTTCGATTCTTAGCAAAAACTAGTTAATTGCAAGAGGCTCTGACGCCACTGTGAGGATTTATACCCTTATACTAGTGTTTATAGCGGAAATAAGACATCTAATGTCTACACTAGTATCCACAGGATCACATGCAAAACTAGTAATTAATCTAATGGAGATAGTAGATTACCTTAATCGCTTTTCCCTCGAACTAGTTGAATTGATTGAAGAAGACCAAGAGCTTCAAGTGTAGCTCCTCTACTTGGGACACGAGCAATCAATTTGATCTCCCACCTTGTTGTATAGCTAGCACACCAATGGTGGTTGGATAATAAGAAGACCTTCTTCTTGCTTGACTAGAAGATAGCTTGGGAATTAGCTCACTTTCTCCTCTCTACTTGATGTGGTAGAGTAAGAAAGCTTAGAGAGAAATTCCACACCTTATTCTCTGCCCTAAGAGTGTTTATATAGAACCCTAATAAGAATCCACCTCCTTTTAGGTTTCCCAAAACACCCTTTAGAATAAGATTAAGGGAAATAGTCGAAAATAGCAACTATTGGTATTTTCTCAATTCCCTAAGGATATGACGTCCAAACCCAGCCAAAATTGGCATATTTAATGTTCATAACATAAGGAAACGTCCCTCCAAAAATCAGCCCAATCCGAGCCCTAAAAGTGCCCGAATCGGCTAAGGCCCAAAAATCCTGTTTTTGGCCTTTTTGTACTATCTTTGCCTAATTCCTTTTTAGGCCTATGAGATATGTTTATGGGACACTCCCATGATTATATCTCACTCCCACTAGTCATATCCTAGATCAATTTGGCACTCTTATGTGTAACCCGTTGTAGGATCCGATCGAAGTTAGTCGCGAATTACTTCGTAATTCGACGATCGTAGTTGGTCTCTAGCTACAACTCTACGATCCCTAAATCAATCGGACTTGATGATCTTCCACATCAATTATCCTATCCGACAAATTGTTCGCATTGTCACCTTGGTCGAAGGACATCTCCTTCAACTCCTTCACGACCTTACTCTTGTAGTCCATGAAACCCGATAATAATGTCAACTTTAGGTAGACGGATACTCCACCATCTATTCATCATTTTACTCTCGAGAATGAAGACATGATAGTTGTAGAAAGAAGAATGTGAAACAAAGTGAGAATGAAGAAAAAAAAAGTTGTTTGTTGAGAATACCAGTGTTAGTGTTCTTATTTTGTTAAAAAAAAAAAAGAAAAAAGAAAAAAAAAAGAAAAAAAAAATTGAGTTTATGGATTATTTGTGTTTTTTATGTGTAATTGTTGTGAGAATAAAGTATTCAAAGTAAAAAGCTAAGTTTAGAAGTTGTTTGAACGTTCTTTTTATTGAAGGCGTCGACATTCTCAGGATCTCATCACTTCCATCTCATTACTTGTATCCGTTGACCTTTAGGAAACATTGTTAGGGGGTAGATTGGGTGAGAAGGGTGAGTGAGCTTCCATATTCCATTTTAGTGATTATTTCCATTCTTTAGAGATCATTTCATTTTAAAACTTGTTATCCTCATTTGTTTTGTATGTGTTGAGTTTCATTTTATTCCATGCTCACACATTAGAGTGAACCATTATTATATTCTTGAGTGATTTCATGTTTTTGAGTGTATGACCGTGAGGCTAAAGTCGAGGCGAAATGTACTAAGATAGGAATTGAGGTTTTGCAACTTTGGACTTAGATGATGCTCATTATGATTGGACGCTCACATTTTCGGATGAGACTACTAGTGAGGAGACTTTTAGCATATATATGCGTTTATCGATTTTGATTCGTTTGTTTAGCATGCTTGAGTGTGTCATTAATTGTCATTATCATATTTACATCGATGTTGAACTCTTTAATGTCTTTGGAATCTTGAATTTTGTGAGTATATTCTCTGGAAACCCTCACGAGACGACACTCGTCCACTAGGGGTAACCTAGGGGTTTAACGGCTTATTGCATACGCTAAATGCAATCGGGATTCCTCCGAAAGTGAGTTAGGATTTTACTTTAAGTTTGTTTGCTCGAGGACTAGCAAATTCTAAGTTTGGGGATGTTTGATGTGGCGTTAAAATGCCACATTTGGATCACTTAACTTTGATGAGTTAGTTCTTTTCGTGTTTTATTTCTAATTATTTATAAGTTTTTCTTGGTAGGTACCTTATTTGGAGTTTCACGCTTCATTTGGAATAAAACGGAACATTTATCACATTTTCATCTCATGTGGAAGAGATCGGAAGGAAAGAGAGACCAGGGGTATTTTGGTCATTTCGGCAGAGATCAGAGGTTAAGTGGCAAGTGGAGTCGATGGTGAATCCGGCGGCGAAAACGGAAGTCGAATCGGAGTTCGGACGGGAAAGTTATGGAAGAAGTAAGTCGAGGGTCAATTTCGTCTCTCTAAAAATTAGAGGAAGTGGAGACAAATTTGAAGGCACCCCTTGGTTTGTAATAAGAAGCAAAGCCCTAACTCCAACCCAAGCCCAAGAGTCTAAAGAAGAGGAGCAATGAAAAATTCTATGAGCACCTTTGTGCTATATATGAAGACCAAGTCTTAATGGGTGGACCAAGTCAAGGGTTTGGTGGTGAAAAGAAAAAAAGAAAAATCAGACTGGGGGCTTCATCTTCTCAAGGAGAAATTAGGGTTTAGGGGGGAGAGAGAGAGAAGGAGAGTTGTCGGCCAAAGCTTTGGCCGGCATTAAAGCTACTCGAAGACAGAGAAAAAGTAGCCGGAAAGAGCACACGGGAGAGAGAGCAGGTAGCACCGGACAGCTCGTGAAGCTTCAAGACCATTGAAGCTGCTCGAGACTTGGAGATACAGCAGCTCCGGCTTCCTTCTCGGCAGAGCAACAGCTCGGATTTACAAGAACAACATCTCGGATTGTTCAAGCTAAGTAGCTCGGGACGGAGACTCTTGGGCAGCAACTCGGCTGCGGCTATTTGAGCATGTGCTTGGCCGGAAAAGCTAACCCTAGCCGGACCGATTTGGAGCTTTCCAGCCACTCTCTTGACCGAAGAGTTTAGGGCTTTCACGTGATATATCATTGTCTCACTTTCCTTGTTGTTTGATATATATCATTGTCTCACTTTCCTTGTTGTTTGATTGAGGTTTGAGTTCAAATTTCTAGTGAGAGAAAGCTTGATCAAGCTTTCATGGTGGTTTGGTTAGAGAGGAAGAAGATGACACTCTGTTAAGGGGAGGTCAAGTTCTGCTGAGAGGACACCTATTGTACACTGTTAAGGGGACTCCTGCATTCTTGTACAGGGAGATCGACAACACTTAAACACATATACTTCCCGTCGATCTTAGTCTCGCGCCTCATCGAAATAGGGAGATTTTCACCTTAACTCATGTCTTTCTTTATTTTCTTCTCGTTTATTATGTGCTCCACCATGTCTAGCTAGCTTTTGTAGTCGGATACTCGTGAAACATGTTTTGATGTGACAAGAGTTTTATTGCTTTTAATGATAAAATCTTCCGGGTTGTTAGACCGTTCATGGACTGAAATCTGAGTTAAACCAAGAGTTCGTTGACCAATCCAAGTAAATGAGTGAAGTTAACTAACTTTACATGCTTATAGATCATTAGTACAAGTCACTATCGATTTTGTGGATCGAAGTATCCCCCTCACTTTATTCTTGCTCGACCCTTTTTCCCGACTCTCTCTCACCTCTCCTGTATGTAATTTAGTTTACTTTTCGTTATTTCCTATAAATCACTCCAAAAACCAAATTATCATCTTTTATTTTAGTCTGAGTTCAGTGACACCTAGACCGTGGGCTAGACTTTCTCGATATTCGTATTACCTTCCTATCTTCGTGGATCGATCCCGGTCTTACCGGGTTATTACTTGACGCTCGTATACTTGCGGGTGGAGACCTTTTAGGGTAACCTTTTAGGCCCATCAGTGGTATCCATCACTAAAGCTCCTAAGGCTCCCACTCCAGTCTACCAAAAGGCCCCCCTCTCTTAAATCAGCCCTAGAGAGAAAGAGGATGCTCACAAAAGGCACAAAACAAACAAAGCTAGGGAGAACCAAGCCGAGATCTAAAGACACCACCAAGCCAACAGGATAGGGGCACCACGCCAAAAAAGCCACCAAAGGGAATGAGTAACAAGTTCTAATCAGAAAGCTAAAGACACCTACCAAGTCAACAGGAAAGGGGCACAACTCCAAGAAAGAGAGCGCCAATTAAAGCCACCAAAGAGAACAAGCTAAAAAGGTCTAAACTGAAATCTAAAGACACCCACCAAGATTAAGATGTCGAGGCACCCTACTACAAAGTCAGAGCCTAAATCACCACAAGGGGAGAAAAGGTAGAAAAAAAGACTAGAAGCTGAGGTCAACAAACAAACTACAAGTCGAAAGGATAAAGGCACCACACCTACACAAACAGAACCAACAAGCAACAGAAAAAAGAAAAGACGAAACAAGAGGATAAAGACTAAAGCATAGAAAAGATATAATTAAACATAAAGTAACAAAAGACAAGAATTACAGGAGTCACCAAGCCACAGACTAACAGAAACTGAACAAGGTTTGATAGTCTCTGATGTGTAAACCACCAGGAATCAGAACCTCCCAAACTAAATATCAAAAAAGTTCTAAGAAGAACTGCTGTGGCTTCTACTACTGTACCTATAGCCAGAACACCAAGACAACCAACACAACCAAAAACACACTAAGAACAAGCTAGAGATCACCCAACAAAATACAAACTAAAATAAGCTAAACTAAAAACAGACAACACTACTGAGTAGACTATTCTGGCATAGCAGCTTCATCCTCCTCCTCCTCATTCTGGATAATGCTCAAACTGCGTGACAGGAGAAGAGATTCATTAAGAAGTCGACTAGTCTCTTGATTGTCCATAAGCATGGGGTGTGCCTCTGAGCCTTCTTCCTCTTGTTCTGAAGAGCTAATAGACTGAACCCTGAGGATGATGCTATTTCTGTTTCTTTCCTCCTCGAACAGCAAATGAGGAGGAATAGGATGGTTAACAGGTGATGGTGGAGGAGCTAAAAGCTGAGGAATTTCCTCCATGGGAACTGTATCATTCTCAGAGTCATTTTCAGAAAAGTAATTGAAAATGGGACATTGATTTAAGGGGTGGTCTACTATCCTGCAAATTTGACATATGGCTCCCGGGAACTTAGCATAACTAATCTTCATTTCATGCTCCCCATCAGAAAACACTGAATTTATCACTGCTAGCAGAGGAGCTCTAACATCATACAGAAAGTGGACTCTCACATTAGGGTTGTTAACTAACCCAAAATTTCTAGGTTTAATGTCAATGATCTTACCCATGCAGTCGAAAATTGTGTCGAAGTCCTCTTTATTCTGAATAGCTTGTGGCACTTTGTAGACAGTACATCGCATGGGTTCAAAGAACAGGTCCTCAGCACTATCAGTAATAGGAAATTCAACCTCTTTAAGAACCAGCATCATCCCTCTAAGAATCCATGACCTACCAAAGTTAAGGGCATTTAGGATGAATAAGCTTTTTGGTTTAATGATGAAGGTGTTCATAGGTCCTTGCATTGGGTAGTAATCACAATCACGAAAGAACCGTGACTGTGGGAAAAGGAGTCTCTTGATGAAAGAAAGTCGTACGTCATAAGGGCAGCACCAACGAGCAATAAAGCCTGAGTTGATCTGTTGGAGGTGTTGGTTAGAGGAAGGTTTAGAGAGTCTGAGTGTGAGCTTGCCATGGGATGAGACGGTGTAATGAGAAGCCATGTTAGAAGGGCAAAGGTTACCACAGACAAAGATGAACTTGACTGGGGGAAGATTATAGCTATTTATAGTAAAAACCTTGAGGAAGAAGACGACTAGCAACACCCCAAAAGCCATCTTATCATTGCATGCAGGGAGGATCGGGAATCGCTGCTACCAGAAGTGTCTACTCACAATAAAAACTTGAAACCATTCGACTTCTAGGAGAAGACAGCTCGAAGTCGACAGAGAGAGAAAGAAAATAGCAAACTGAGACAAAAAACCACTCTACTAATCCACTGGATCACAATACTAGACAAACCTCAGAGAGAAAAGAGAGAGAACGGCTAATAAAGATAGTAAAACAAACCCTATTCAAAACTAACAAGTAAGACAAAATGGCAAAAATACCTTTCTGCTTTTCGGTTGATCTTCCCCTCCTTTTGCCAGATGTTCGAATGTTTGTCTTGATGAAAGAGTTGATTGGAACTCCCACCAATCTCCTATTTCCTTGTCTCGGTAATCAGCACCTTAATGTGGATAATGATTCTTCTACTTTGTCTTGCTAATAGGAGTGGTTGAGATTTTAAATAGATGTAATGATGAGAGATCTTTTGAGTGATTCTAGCAGGTTTGGTGAAGATTGAAGGTTGAATGTATGAAAGTTTAGATTTCAGTGAAAGTGGGGATCTAGGGTTTTGGGCAAGAAAAGGAGAGAGCTGTTTTTCGCCTTGCTGACGTCAGGCGAGAGACTCTCTCTCCTCAAAAATCGCCCTACGAAGCCCATTTCTAGTTAGCATCTTCTTCATATATATACATTCCTAGCTCCATAAAATACTAACATTTCAAGACCCTTACTTTCATGTAAAGAAATTCACCCATACCCCTTAACAATGGAAGAATCTTCCATTTGACTTGATAAAAGCATTTGACTTCTTAAGTAATTTGTTACTGTTATACGATGATGCAGACCAACCTTCCGAGCTGCTAGTGATACCGTCCGCTTTGGCACACTGGGGTCTCACGGTTTTAAGAAGCACCACACTCCTGTCTCCCAGCAATGTGGGATTGCTTTACAACGGTTACCAAATTATACATAATAAATACTTTTAGCAAACCTTTTACAAAAAATCAACCATAAGTCCATAATTATAAATCTATTATTTTGGTAAATAGTTTTCCTTTAATTAAATAGCCATTTCTTTTTTTAGTAATAATAATTAATTATAAATTTCATATAATATTTTGAAAATAAGTAATAAAATATAATTTTGGAATATTAGTTAGTTTTTTTTTTTTTTGTTGAGGTGAATATTAGTTAGTTAGTCTGTGGAAAACTTGCTAACTAGATGAACGACCGATAATGGTTAACAACTCTGACTATCGATCAAGATCCAAATGACCTCGAATATAACCAATTAAAATTTCTGGTTTTTCGAGATATATACGATAAATGTTCCAGCTCAACCAAATAAGTATTCGAAGATCAATCTAAAAAATTGCGAGCTTTGCTCAGCGACCTAACTCATCTGATTCTTCGACTCGGAAATCTGGATGTTACAGGATTTCCAACCTCTACGAGGCCTTGGCTTAGCACACATTGAGCCATTCTTTGCACTCCTATACAGGTAGGAGATATGCAGAAGCTAGTGAGATCGAACGCGTTTAAAGTGAAACAAGTTGTTTTGCTTACTGCGACTGAAGTTGCAGAGATGATAATAAGAGTCGATAAAATCATGACTTCTGCCCCTCGGTAGAGAGAAGATGCAATGTGAGAAACAAGTTGTTCTACTATTTATGGGGTATTAGTTAGACTAAAGGCTTGTCTGTTTTTCTCATACCATATTTTTTTTGCTACAAATGTGCTTGGCTATTAATTGCAGGAGAAACTCATTGCTGAGTTCCTTATGAATTTTGATTGAAATGTTCCTATATTTCCTTTTGAAAATATAGAATATTTCTGATAAGAAAAGAATCTATTTGATTTTGAATGTAAGATTGAGATCTTTTTGAGACACACATTGATGGTGTGAATATTGAATCAAGGATGCCCTAATTGTAGGGCAGAGCAATATATTTATATAAACTCAAAGAGAGTACATTTACAATATTGTCCCTAGATACATAAGGAAATAACAATTACACCACTAAGACATTATATACATTAACACCCCCCCTCAAGTCGAACGGCCTTGTACTAGTGAGAGCTTGAAACGTAATTCATCAAATCTTGGTGAAGGCAATCCTTTTGTGAAAATGTCGGCTATTTGTGACTCTCCAGGAAGATAATGAACTTTGAGGTTGCCACACTTTACTTGTTCACGTACAAAATGATAGTCAATCGCAGCATGTTTGGTGCGAGAGTGAAGAGCTGGATTAATAGTGAGATAGGTAGCACTTAAGTTGTCACAATAGATAATTGGGGGTGCCGGTAGAGAAATACCCAATTCTTTTAACAAATTTTGTAGCCACCTAATTTCTGAGCTAGCATGAGAGACAGCTCTATATTCGGCCTCTGTAGAGGATCGGGCCATAGTGGGTTGGGTCTTTGAGGCCCATAGTATAATATTCGGACCAAGGAAAACACAAAGACCCGACGTTGACCGCCGGTCATCAGGCGAACCAGCCCAATCGGCGTCGGAATAACCAGTGATATGAAAGGAAGAAGCTTTTCGAAAGCAAATACCATTAGAGATCGTTCCTTTCAAGTACCGTAATATTCTTTTTGCAGCAATTAAATGGATATTAGTTGGATGATGCATGAACTTTGATACCTGATTAACCGCATAAGCAATGTCCGGCCGAGTCATTGTTAGATATTGTAATGCTCCGACAAGGCTCCTGAAAGTATGAGGATCATCAATTGGAACTCCATTTGATTTTGATAACTTTGTACCTGTAAGAACAGGAGTATGAACTGGCTTTGAATTTGATAGACCAAAACGTTGGAGTAGATCCAACGTGTATTTCTTTTGAGTAAGCAGAAGTGTCGATGAATCCCTGTTAGCCTCCATTGCAAGAAAATAACACAAGTCCCCCATAGCAGTCATCTCAAATTGTCTCTTGAGTTTGCTGATGAATGATTGAAGAACCATGGATGAAGACCCTGTTATAATTATGTCATCGACATACAACAACAATATAATTAAAACAGAGGAATTATGATAGTAAAACATAGAAGGATCAGAGATTGATTGGCGAAAATCTAGTCGAAATAAACAATCACTAAATCGTTGATGCCATGCCCGAGGGGCTTGCTTGAGGCCATAGAGGGCTTTATTGAGCTTGCAGACATGTGACGGAAAAAGGGGATCGATGAATCCCTTAGGTTGATTCATAAAAACTGATTCCTGTAAATCTCCATGTAGAAACGCATTCTTGACATCCAATTGTCGAATGCACCAATCTTTCGTAATAGCCAAAGATAAGATGGTTCGAATAGTTTCAGGTCGAACTACAGGGCTGAAAGTCTCCGAATAATCAAGCCCTGGTTGTTGAGTGTAGCCACGAGCCACCAATCGAGCTTTATAGCGAAGTAAGGAGCCGTCTGATTTCTTCTTAATCTTGTAAATCCATTTGCAGTCTACCAGATTCATATTCGAATTATAAGGAACAAGAGTCCAGGTGTTGTTCTTATGTAGAGCATTGATTTCATCTTTCATGGCCGAGATCCAGTGATCAGATTTTGATGCCTGATTATAGGTGGTGGGTTCCTCAACATGAGATGTAAGCAAAATCTTTGGTCGTCTTGTGCCGTCACGACTTCTGGTGATCATGGGATGAACAGAGGTGGAGGGAGGAAGAGGGTTACTGGTTTGAATTTGGGGATTTTGAGATTGTGTAATTGAAATTGAATTTTGATTATTCGGATTAGGGTTATCAGACGGAATAGGTAAAGTGGTAGAAGTGGGTACGTGTGAAGAGGTTGTGTGAGGAGACACATGAGTGGGAGGCACGTGAGTAGTGGGAGGCAACATCTGTTGACTAAGAGAGTTGGTGTTGGTAGACAGAGGTGAGAGAGGTAGTGGGAGGGGGTCACTGGGCACCCTCACAGAAGACGCGTTGGCAGGGGACAACGCGTCCTGACGTGGGACAGACAATTGTCGGTTTTCAAATCCAGGTGGAATCAAAGGAGCTGTGCGATGAGATGGACGGTGAGATTGGGTTGCTGAGGAGATAACGCGTGGATTGGAATGGGAACGCGTCAATGAAGAAGTAGTGGTTGGGTCAGAGTAAAGGGGGACAGACCATTGCAAAGTCAAAGAAGATGGAGAGTTTGAACAGAGAGGACGAGTTGAAGAAGAAACAGAGGAGAGAGGGAATGTCTCTTCATCAAAAATTACATTTCTAGAAATGTAAATCCTTGATGATTCTTCATCAAGACAACGGTAACCTTTGTAATTGGAGCTATATCCCAAGAAAATACAAGGTTTGGATTTATAATCTAGTTTCGAAGATCGATAAGCAGAGAGAAGAGGAAAACACCGACATCCAAAACTTTGAAAATGGTATAATCTGGTTTGATTCGAAATAATTTTTCAAAAGGAGAATGGCCAGATAGAAGAGAGGAAGGTAATCGATTGATAGTGAAGATGGCAGTATGAAAGGCATCCGACCAAAATTTTTGAGGCAACGAAGCTTGATGGAGAAGACAGAGTGAGGTCTCGACCAAATGTCGTATTTTCCTCTCAGCAACCCCATTTTGCTGAGGGGTGTGAGGGCATGATCTTCGATGGTGAATGCCATGGGTTTGAAGAAATTTGGAGAAAACAGAGTTGACGAATTCCCCCCCTCCATCAGACTGAAAGATTTTAATTGGTGTTGAGAATTGTTTCTCAACTAAAGATTTGAATGATTGAAAATGGGTGAAAACTTCTGATTTGTGTTTCATAAAATAAATCCAAGTGTAACGCGTATAATCATCGATAAACAAGACAATATATCGAAAACCAGATTCAGAAGGAACAGGGGAAGGTCCCCAAACATCACTGTGGATGAGTTCATTAGGAGAAGATGAAACATGATTAGCTTGATTAAATGATAGTTGATGATGTTTACCAGATAAACAACTAATACATTTGAGTTTGTTCCTTATATTAGAATTCAAAGGTAAGACATCATTACTAATTAGGTAATTTAAACTTTTCAGGTGGACATGAGCCAGACGCCGATGCCAGAGATCAGGGGAAGCTCGAGTTGCAGTGGTCATGGATTGAGCAAAGAAGGAAAGCGGAGCAGGAGGCACAGGAACAGGAGAGAGACGAAAGAGGCCATCCTCAATCGATCCTACGAGGAGTATCTTCCCTGTGGGAAGGTCCTGAACAAAGAAACCACGACGATCAAATACCACAACACAGTTGAAGTCTCGAAGAAGATGAGATATGGAAATTAAATTTTTCTTAAATGAGGGGACAATCAAGACATTTTTGAGAAGAAAAGTAGAGGAAAGAGGACAATTACCAATACCAGTGACAGGAGCAGTACCACCATTACCAACAATTACTTGATCAGTTGCAGTAGCATCATTTCGAGAGATGATGGAGGCTGTGTCAGAAGCAATATGAGAGGTTGCTCCCGAGAAAATGTACCAGTGAGGATCGGTAGAGATTGAATCGATTCCAAGAGCAGCAAAAGAGTGATTCAGATCAGATGGGCGAGTAAGATTGTAACATTGTCGAGCTGAATGACCAACTCGACCACAGTATTGACAAACGACTACTTGTCTCTCTGGAGGCTTGCCAAGAACAGAGGAGAATTGTTGACGAGAATAACCACCCCTGTTTGAGTTAGAGGTACGACCACGACCACCACCTCTGTTGGAGTAACGGCCTCGACCACCACGAGAACCAGAGAATGACTGAGAGGGAGGATTGGAATTTGTAAACAGAGCAGTGGTAGGAGTAGTAGAGGATTGAAGGAGTTGAAGACGAAATTCATGGGTAAGAAGTTGAGATTGAAGTTCAGAATAAGTGGGTGGAATGAGACGAGTAGTGATTGAAGTTACAAAGCTTTCATACTCTGAACCAAGACCTGAAAGAACTATAAGAACAAGTTCCTCATCTGCTACAGGATGACCAATGGCTGAAAGTGAATCAGCAATGCTTTTGAGACGAAGAAGATAGTCTGAAACAGAGAGAGAACCTTTCTTTGTCGTTTGAAGTTGTAGCTTTAAATTCATGAGCCGAGCAGAGTTAAAGGAAGAAAAGCTACGTTCAAGTGACTCCCACACAGCACGAGAAGATGTTAGACCAAGAACTTGAGAGAGAAGAGGTTCAGTTAGAGTTGCATTTAACCAAGATAAAAGCATCTGATCAACCCTATACCAGTAGACGTATTCAGGGTTGGGTAAAGAAGTAGTGGAGGTTTCAGTGGAAGAGGTAATGAATTCAGGAGGAGGTGGAAATGATCCATTGACAAACTTATAGAGATCCTGAGAGTGGAGAATGGGAAGAAGTTGACTACGCCAGAGCAAATAATTTGTGTTATCCAACCTGATGGATACCAAATTTGCAATGTTAGTGAGAGATGGAAGAGTAGAGATAGTAGTTGAGGGTGAGGAGGGAGTAGTGATAACAGTGGGAGAAGAAGGAGGATTAGCAGCTGAAGAAGCCATGAGTGAATGAAACAGTGAATACAAGGAGGGAAGAAGACGAGAAGCACAATAACCAAAGAAAATTTTGCCTAGAAAGACGGCTCTGATACCATGTGAATATTGAATCAAGGATGCCCTAATTGTAGGACAGAGCAATATATTTATATAAACTCAAAGAGAGTACATTTACAATATTGTCCCTAGATACATAAGGAAATAACAATTACACCACTAAGACATTATATACATTAACAGATGGAGCTGCCTAAACTAATTGATTTTTAATTTCCCTCTCTCTGATATGTCTCCGAAACGCTACAAATTTTATTTGTTTTACTAAAAAAGATTGATTTGGTTAAAGACTGACTTTAAATCTATAATAATTTGAAGACTGACTTAAAATTTTAACTTAGATTCTTCTAACTTAAGTTCACGTTTTTCTCATGTTTGATTTAGGTAATCGAGTTCGGCCACACCGACCAACTGAGCTCAGTCGAATTAAACCGAACCGGGCCGAAAGAAGTCGGTTAACGATTTGGTCGACTTGACTTCGACTGATTTAGCCAAACCACCGTTCATTGGTTCGGCCTTCGGCTTGACCCTAAATGGTCGACAACCTACCGTTGCTCACCCCTAATCGAAGAAATAACTTTACATCTTAATATCTTACCAAAGATATAAGGGAAGTTGTAATTAGGCGCCCCAATTATCACACAATTGTCAATAGAAGTGGACTTTATAAAGGCCCGTACACGAGTAATGGGGGGCTCCAATAAAACTACCAAGATCTTAATATTGCAATACTTCCCATTTACTATAAGAAATCTTATTGATTTCAATGCCTCTACCGGAATGGTTGAAAATATTAATGCCTTGGGAACAGAAACCCCTCTTATTATATCACAAATTGTCCAGTGAGTAACAATTCTTCTCTTCTTCTTCTTCTTCTTTCATCAAGGCCATCCGGTTCACAAGGGGGATTGATCTCCTGAGTCATGTCCAAACTCAGGTAATTAACAAACTCTCTCTCTCTCTCTCTCTCTCTCTCTCTCTCTCTCATCATTTCCATCAGTCAAGAACTCAAACTCATGTACACAATCTTTCCCAAAGCCTAAACTAACCAGATCTCAAACACATAATGATGAATGTATCCACTACTGAAAGAGTAGGTCTGTAAGTACAAACCTAGCCAGTTCAATACATGTATAAACCGATATGGCCGAACAACCATCTTGGGGTTTGTTTAAGATTCATAATTCAAGGTAGTTAGTGCAATTTTTCTGAATTTTACTTGATTTAAAAGGCCTTTTTTTAATCAATTTGATCCATTTCAGAATCTGGGTTTGACTAATTATATTAGGATTATTTTACAATATCTGGGACAGATAAATGCCAAATTCTGATTATTAATTGTTATTTTTTTTAACAAAAGGATCATGGGCTAATAACTACCTTGAGTTATGAATCTTAAACAAACCCCCCCATTAAGTGACTGGACCCAAAGATGTTGTTGGGCCATGTTGGTTTATACATGTATCGAACTGGCTAGGTTTTTCCCTCCCTCAGCCCTCCGCCGATGTGACAACATATCACTGGAATATATTTCTCACCATTCTCTCTCCAATTGCTCCAAATTCGAGTGATATGTTGCCACAACGGCGGAGGGCTGGGGGAGGGACCAAAATGGAGGGACGAATAGAATTTCTCATTAAAGTTACCAAGAATTGTTCAAAGCTCGAGTTGTCTCAGGTGGTAACCCTAGATGACAATTGAATTGAAGGCGTAACCCTAAAAAACCCATTCATAAGTTCATTTAGATAGATGGGTATAGAATATTACCATCTCTTTTCTTAAAATATTTACTTGAGATGCATATATTTGAAACCTTGAACATGCTAATATCAAACTAAAACCATGTATTCTAGATCAAGTACTAATATTGTTTTCTGTATATAACTTGTAACTACGTAATAGGTTGGAAGGCAAAGTTGCCATTGTCACAGGGGCAGCCGGTGGAATAGGTGAAGCAGCGGCGAGATTATTCGTAGAGAATGGTGCGTTGGTTGTGATTGCAGACGTCCAAGATGAATTGGGTAATGAAGTAGTGGCCTCCATTGGTGTAGACAAAGCTTGCTATATTCATTGCGACGTTAGGGACGAAAAACAAGTAGAAGAGATGGTTGCGTATGCCCTAGACAAGTATGGTACTCTTGACATTGTATATAGCAATGCTGGGATTTTAGGACCCATGCTTAGTGTTTTTGAGATGGACTTAGATGCATTAGACAACGTAATGGCTATCAATGTTTGTGGTGGTGCTGCTGTCATAAAGCACGCAGCCCGTGCTATGGTTGCACGAAAAATCCGTGGGTCAATCATATGCACAGCGAGTGCATCAGCTAGTCGAGGTGGGTTAGGCCCAGTTGTTTACACTGCTTCGAAGCACGCAATTTTAGGTGTGGTCCGTTCGGCTTCTCGCGAGCTAGGGATGTATGGGATCAGAGTAAACTGTGTTTCTCCTTTCGCAATTGCAACTCCATTGACTTGTTCCGTCCCAGGGTTGAAATGGTTAAGATTGGACCCAGGGCTTGTTGAAGCTCACATGTCAGCTCGAGTGAACCTGAAAGAGATAGTTATGAAGGCTAAGGATATATCAGAGGCAGCCCTATTTCTTGCATCTGACGAGTCAAGTTGCATCACTGGACAAAATATTGTGGTTGATGGAGGACTCTTGGACTCCGAAAATTTGTTTCCTCTCAACTACAGCAAAACGATCATACCAACGTTGAAATGGTCAGTCGGTAAAGTCAAATTGGCATGTTCTTCCCTTTTAAGGGCTTGTGTTCCCAACTATATCTATATATGTTTGATGAAGATGTTAGAACATAAAAGAGATTTTTGAGTAATCAGAGATATTTGCTCCTAAAGATGAAAACTATAAGACAGATGTTACTAGTGATAAATGTTATATAAAACTATCAAAAAGTCTCAGAGGCTGGAGACCATTACTTGTTTAATTAGTCTTATGTGGTGTTTTCTTTTCTTAATCTGACTTGTCTAGATGTGAATCATTTGAATCAATCGGTTGAAAATCGACCAACATCAACCATTCGGCGGAGTCAGAAAATAAACACAGCCTGAAATCTGACTTGACTCAATTTAGACGTTGAGTCAGATTTGGGCGCTCACTTTTATAGGACAATAAAGCAACCAACTACCTTAGTTCTTTGAAGTTTCTGAGTTTTTCAACTGAGCTGAATAGATCCTTTAGTTTGTTTCCTTCTACAACTCTAGCCCAAATCCCCTCTTATTTCAACTCCTATGGGCTGTCATTGGAAAGATCCAAATTATGTTTTTATAAATTTGTAGCCACCATATTCACCTTCACGCCCACCGTTGTAGCCACCTCGAATATGTTTTTAGGACTAAAATACACACACACACACACACACACACACACACCTTATATGAGGTGGAAGTATCCCAATCACCTTAAGTAGGCACCAGGTTTTCGTACCTTGAAACCATAACGACCATAATCCCTAGGGTAACTCGTCACGTGATAGAAACGAATAACATCGCTAGCCGAAAGCTTTACGTTGTGTAGGTATCCAACACTTCCAAACATAGTAGAAGCCTCCACGCGCCAGGCATGAGTTGTGAATGAGCTATCTCGTAGTGATCTAAAACCTCATGCACCAAGAGGGGGACGGGAAACCTAGACCCTATAAAGAAGGGAATCATGTAAAACGTGGTCCACCCGCCATGATCCTCATCAACTAGCTGAAGGATATATCCTTGCGGTCTGAAGGAGATGCCCTTCCGAAGGAGTGTCCTTCGACCAAAGTGGCAATGCGCCCAATTTGTCAGTTAGGATAACGATGACTTTATCCGGAAGATCATCGAGTCCGGTCCAATTAGGGGTCGTAATGCTTAGCTAGAAGCCGTATACGATCGTCGGGTTACTTCAGTAATCCGCGACTAACATGGACCGGATCCTTCAACGGGTTACACGAAAGAGTGGTGGCTTGATAGAAGAGAGTTGACTAGTGGGAGCTTGCCTATAGATGGATATGATCCAGTCTAATAGTGCCAAAAGATAGAAAGAATCAGGCTCGAAAGAGAAGCCCGAAAAGTGGAAAACCCACTTATGGGCCGACCAGATCAAGCCCAGTAATGGGTTGATCTGAACCGGCCATAGTTGGGAGTGTGCCGGCCAGGCCAAGCCCATTAATGGGATTAAGTTGCCGGCCATACCAATATTAGGGGAAACCCTAATTTCTAATCAGATAGGGTTTTGATGAGTTTATCTTTTCTGGGACTCTTATTGAAACCTAATTTGAGTGAGACTCTTATTAGGGCTTCTCTATATAAGGGTCATTAGAGTTCAAAAAAAGGGTTGGATTTTTCTCAAGAGAAAACAACTTCTCTCTCACAATATACAGCTAAGTGGAGAGAGAGGGTTTAGAGAAAAAGCTTTCAATCTGTCTAATTAGTCAAAAGAGGAAAGGATTCTTCTTCTCAACCTTCAATGGAGTCCTCGCAGACAACAAAGAAGGGGGATCAAGTCACTTACTCGGTGTCTCAAGTAGAGGACTGACAATTGGAGCTCTTATCTTCTTCAAGATAAAGTCATTGGAATCTAGTTCTTGGGAAAGCGAATCCAGATATTTTACTTTCAGTTTCTAGTTCATTATTAGTTCATGCATATGATTCTGGTTAGCTAGGGTTAAACATATGATGTTTGAGATTCCGCTTACAACGTTACTTAGATGATTAGTAGTATTAAATACGTACAAACCCCAACACTAGCCCGTCGGGCTGCAGAAGTCTAAATTCTATGGATTCGGGAATATTTAACATAAATCGAATATCCCGCAGTCCGTCCTCTGTGATGGGTGATGTCAGGTTTTGAGATAAGCACTTCAAGGATGCGCGTTCGTGCACCATCTTCCGCCGGAATTCGGAAGGCTCTGGCGCAAGAGTTGGGCTAGAAGAACTACCGTGTTGATGGTGACTCATCCCGAAAGGCGAAGTTTTTAGGGCAAATGGACAAGGTTTCAAACCCTACAACGACTAAGACTAAAACACGACAAAAGCTTTTAGGTCAAAGAATTATAGCAGTAATTAGCTTGAGGTGTGCATTTAAACAAACATAAATATCTAACAAGCCCAGCGATAACTCACTCAAGATATCGAGCCTAACAGTAACTCACTCAAGGTATCGAGTCTAACAGTAACTCGGTCAAGGTACTGAGCCTAACAGTAACTCACTCAAGGTATCAAGCATAGCAGCAACTCACTCAAGGTATCGAGCCTAGCAGCAACTCGCTTAAGGTATCGAGTCTAGCAGCAACTCGCTCAAGGTATCGAGCCTAGCAGTAACTCGCTCAAGGTATCGAACCTAGCAATAACAAGCTCAAGGTATAAAATCTCAATAACACATTCCAACAAATAAGGAAACTAGTTTAAAGATCACACACTATCAATATTCAATATCCATCGAACAACAGTTCAAGAACAACTAGAATCACAATCAAAGAACTCAACAAAACCAAACAGGAGAAAGAAAAATACATGATCACAAGCGAAGAATCTCTAAAATCTTTCTCTCTTCAAGTTCCAAATGGTAAGTAAAATAATGGACACCACCCCTTTTATAAGGTCCAAACCAAGGCACCTTCTTCCAGCTAAGGATGCCCCTACACGGATGATTTTGACCACCATGCTTCAGTAGTCA
>BEHA01000634.1:1058793-1088441 GCA_002897215.1 Eschscholzia californica subsp. californica | reverse complement strand
TGTGTTTCAGATTAGATTTATTCAGAATTGTTATATTATTATTTATATACATCTCAAACTTTTTACGTGCAAGACTAGATGTTTTAATTACAACGATGCTCCGACAAATTACTAGCTACAATTATGATTGAAGATGAAAAAGATTTACACTCGGATGAAGAAATTAGTGTGTACAAAGACAAACTCAAAAAAAAGATAACAATGATACCTTCGAAATGTTGATTCTTAGGCAAATTGATTTAAGTGTATCTAAAAGAAGGACCTCTCTGAACATAAGTAATCTTCGATTAATTAGTTGTATCTGATACAACTGCAACTTTGTTTTGTTTTTAGACCCATTTTGCTTGTAGTGTATATATAAATGATAGCATTATCATCTTGTTTGAAGGACATCTCTTCAAAAACTTCTTGTCACAATAAAAAAAATCACTTTATAATGTTAGATTTGGGTGTTGAAATGTCAGGTTAGAATTAGATTGAGTGTCATAATATCACATCTGAAACGGTAAGAATGTAAACTACATGTATTGTACAGGGCTTTCTGTCGGACTCACATTGGTCATGCTAGGTGCTCATGGGTTATGTCTGACACACATGGGTTGTATCAAGCGCATGTGAACTATAAAAGGCGAAAAACATTAGATTTTGCACATATATGACACTCGAAAATGTAGCGAGAACAGATTTATATGTTGTGTAAAATATTTGATAAATAGAAGGACATTTGGGAATGTACTTTGCACAGATTCATGCACTGTGCATAATGCCAGATGAAGGAAAAGGCATTTGGAAATGTACTACGCATCAGAGAAATATGAAGTATTACACTGTATATTATGTAATGTATAAAGGTAAATAGGCTATTGTAACACTTTTTATGTATTAGAATAGATAATTTTTTTGGCGGAAAAGTTTGCTAATATCACTTTTTTTCAATCCAAACCTGACTTTTTGGACCTGTCGCTTATTCGTATTCTAACTCGGGCTTCTCCCTTATTTTGACCATATTTTTTTGGACCTGTCCCATCACCCAATATTGTATCAACAAAAACCGTTGACTGGTCATTGTCTTGAATACTAAAGCTATTTTGAATTTTTCGTATTAGAAATTTAGGCTAGCCCTATTTGACTTGAAAATACTGGTTTTGTTTCTGCCTACGTTGATACATTTTAAACCTCTCGACCACCTTCTTATTCTATTTTTTCCCTGATTCGATTCGAGTCGTCACATTCTTTGGTTTTGTTCTTAAGACTGAGTTTCTGCTCTTAGTTGAAATAAAATAGCCTGACTATATTTTTTAGTTTCATTATATCTGTATTATCACAGATTTTCTACTTGCACTCATACCAGAATAGGTCATTCGTTAATTCTTAGAGAGATTGACAATTTTACTGTCTAACAGTAAACTTTCATTCAGACAAAGCCGAAATAGAGATAAAGTAAATCAAGTCAAGACGATATTAAATTATCTCTCCTTAAGACATTCTCATGCCAGTAACAGTACCAACAGTTGGATGTATGTCTTGTAGATTCAACGACTTCATTTCAGGGTTATGATGGTACTTCACGAGTCCGAAAGCGGACAAACCTTCGTTAGCAATATGAACTCTTTGACTTGACCTTCGAGACTTCTGACTTGATTTCTTGATAATTCATGATTTTTGACTTGATTTCAAGATAACTCAGGACTTCTGACATGGTTCTAAAATAACTCATGAGTTTGGTTTTGTCTTCTAGGCAAAACAATATACTTTTGGTTTATGTGGTTCGAGTTATAACCGACATAAGAGTTTGACATTTCTTCGAGAAGCATTTATCATATCTTACCTACCATATAACCCAAAGTATATAAGCGTAAAGGGTAGATAAATCCTCGTCAATATCTTTCCATCAAAAGATCCAGTCTATAATATTGGTTATGCAATCAGAGCGAATATGAAAGTGGAACCAAATCTGTCTGGCGTAGTTACAATATAAAAGATCGTGGTTTATTGTTTCATTATAATCACAATATGCACATTTATAGTTGTTACCGATATATTTAGCTATCTTGTCCCTGGTTGGTAGGTTGTTAGTGCAGCATTTCCATAGAAAGAGTTTGGTTCTGGGTGTTGTGTTCATCTTTCATATAAGGTTCCAGTTTACATCGTTGTTATAGTTAGTATATCCCGAGTGTCGCAGGTATACATCGAGCTGATCGTATAATTGCCGGATTTTGTTAGAGGCCATCTTATACTAATCATAATAAATACATCGAGCTGATCGTATAATTGCCAGATCTTCCATTTGACTTGATAAAAGCATTTGACTTCTTAAGTAATTTGTTACCAATTAATACATAATAAATACTTTTAGCAAACTTTTTACAAGGAATCAACCATAGTTATAAATCTATTATTTCGGTAAATAGTTTTCCTTTAATTATATAGGCATTTCTTCTTTTAGTAATAATAATTAATTATAAATTTATATAATATTTTGAAAATAAGTAATAAAATATAATTTGGAATATTAGTTAGTTAGTCTGTGGAAAACTTCCTGCCCAGACATAATGGTTAACAACTCTGACTATTGATCATGATTTAAATGACCTTGAATATAACCAATCAAATTTCTGGTTTTTCGAGATCCGATAAATGTTTCAGCTTAACCAAATAAGTATTCGAAAAGCAATCTAGAAAATCGCGAGCTTCGCTTAGAGATCTAAGTCATCTGGTTCTTCGACTCGGAGATTTGGATGTTACAGGATTCTCAAGCTCTATGAGGCCTTGGCTTAGCACACATTGAGCCATTTCTTTGCACTCCTAGGCAGGTACGAGATATGCAGAAGCTAGTGAGATCGAAAGTATTTAAAGTGAAACAAGTTGTTTTGCTTTCTCCAGTTGAAGGTGCAGAGATGATAATAAGAGTCGATAAAATCATGACTTGTAGAGAGAAGATAGAATGTGAGAAACAGGTTGTTCTACTATTTATCGGTATTAGTTAGACTAAAGGCTTGCCTCTTTTTCCAATAACATATTTTTTTGCTATAAATGTGCTTAACTATTAATTGCATGAGAAACTCATTGTTGAGTTCCTTACGAATTTTAATTGAAATGTTCATTTTTTTTCCTTTTGAAAATAGTTTTTTTGGGTTGCTAGTCCAAAAATCTACACCCAAACACACATTTAGTCCACTCTAATATATATATAGGATTCAAAGCCCAAATAATAATTATAATGGATATTTAGTCCAAATTGACCTATCTCTATAAAAAAAACAGATCTCTATCATTTCTATTTAATCAAAATACCCATTATAACCTTTTATGTAAAGAAAATGAAAACAAGCCCCAAAATCCTCTTTATTCTCCCTCCCTCTCTCCTTTATACTCTCTCTAAAGCTCCGGCGAATGGGAGGATCCCTTCGCCAGAGCACTGGTTTCCAGACGAAACCGGTCTGGTTTCGTCCGGAAACCAGGCCACACGAGACGAGATCTCGTCTTGACATGGAACAAGACGAGATCTGGTCTCGTCTAGTCTTGCAACCAGACGATATCTGGTCAAGACGAGACCAGATCTCGTCTGGTTCCATGGCCAGACGAGATCTCGTCTCGTCTGGCCTGGTTTCCAGACGAAACTAGACTGGTTTCGTCTGGAAACCAATGCTCCTCGAAGGGATCCTCCCCTTCACCGGAGCTTTAGAGAGAGAGAGAGAGTAAAAAGTAGGGAGAGAGGGAATAAAAAGGTTAGAGAAAGAAGAAGAAAAGAATTGATGGTCACCGGAATTTTTGCCGGCCGGCGACCATCGCCGGAGAAGATGATGAGGTGGCAGGTGAGTGATGACGTGGGACAGATAGGTGATGAGATGGAGGTGAGAGAAGTGTCTTTAATATTTTTTTAAAGAAATTCTACTTTGGTCCCCTAATTTTTTCTAAACAAGTTAAATTTTTTTGGGAATCAACCCATATCTGAAAGGGGGTTTAATATGAATTTCCAAAATCTCTTTTATAACAAGGGCAATAATGAAAACAAAAGAGTTAACCACCAAAGTTGACTGACGGTGTTAACAAAAGGGGGCCATATTTGAATTTACGGAGAACAAGGGGCCATAAAGGAAGCTGGTCACAAAGTAGGGGGGTCAAATAAGAATTAACTATTTTATTTATATGTGTCATACATAACACATTATGTATCAACAATGTTTCTTCCAAAAGGAAAAAGGACTAAAATCCTATTTTCTAGGAAGATTAGACCTCAATCACTTTTTGAATTTTATTTTGGGTCGAAAACCCGTGGACCCTTGAAATACAATAATTCTGCTAAGAAAAGAATCTATTTGATTTTGAAACTTCAAACTATGAGAAGTTGTAAGATTGAGATCTTTTTGAGACACACATAGTTGGAGCTGGCTAAACTAATGGTGTGTTTAGGTGACGGAATAATGAATCCGCGGATTCATGAATCCAAGTATTATTTTTTGGTTTGTTTGGGAACAAATAAGAATCCTATAATCTGTTATTATTTGTGAAATGTTTTTTTTTTTGAATATTAAAGAAATCTTGCTCTCGAAACTCGTTTTTTCAAATATCGTTTCATTCGAGAACCCTCCGCTTTCTTCATAATTTTTTTTTCGAGAACCGTTTCTTCAATTTTCTCGTAATAATTTTCCCCGAAAGCTGTTTTTTCCTCGTTTCAATCGAGAACCCTCCGTTTTCTTCATAATTTTTTTTAGAGAACCGTTTCTTCAATTTTTGTCGTAAATAATTTTTCCCGAAAACCCTTTTTTCCCGAAATCATTTCTTTCAGTAATCGAGATTTTATTAAACATTTTCTTTTTGCACGATTTTTTTTTTCCGAAAGTCGATTTTTTATTCGATAACCATTTTTTCTTTGAAAAAAACAATTATGGAAAACGGTCTTCATGAAGTAAAAAAGTTTTCAGGAAATTTAATTATCTGAAAAACGGTTTTTTTTTTTGGGGGTAAAATTTTCGAGAAAAAAAAACGATTTTCGGTTAAAAATAAAATGGGTTTGGAGAAAAATGTTATTTGGAGAAGAATCGGTTTTCGGGGGAAAGAAAAACAGTTTTTGAAAAAAATCTCTTTTCGGGAAAAAAAAAATGCTTTTTTGAAGGAAAAAATGATTTTCGGTATAGACCATTTTTGAAAAAAATTAATTTTAAAATAATTATTTTGTAAAAGGAAATATTTTTTGGTGATTTTAAGTTTGAAATTCAGATTTATTAGAGTCCAAAATCCTTGCAAACCCTACGGGGTAGGGTAAGATTTTAGTTCAATACAAATTTTCAAATTAGGAATCCTGCGGATTCAAGAGTTCTAGGATTCTTGGTAGCCAAATAGACCAAGGATTCTTTCAACAAAAAAAATAGACCAAGGATTCTTGAATCCTACCAAATCCCAATTTTGATCGGAATCCTACTTTAATTTCCCTCTCTCTAAAATGTCTCCAAAACGCTACAAGTTTCATTTGTTTTACTAGAAAAGACTGATTTGGTTAAAGACTTACTTTAAATCTATAATAGCACAAGGACTGACTTTAAATTTTAACTTCGATTCTGCTAACTTAAGTTCACTTTTTTCTCATGTTTGATTTGGGTAATCGATTCCAGCCACACCGACCAACCGACGAGCTCAGTCGAATCAAACTGAACCGGGCCGAAAGAAGTCGGTTAACGATTTGGTCGACTCGACTTCGATCGATGATTTAGCCAAACCACCGTTCATTGGTTCGGCCTTGGACTTGACCCTAAATGGTCGACAACCTCCCGTTGCTCACCCCTAATCGAAGAAATAACTTTACATCTTAATATCTTACCAAAGATATAAGGGAAGTGTAATTAGGCGCCCCAATTATCACACAATTGTCAATAGAAGTGGACTTTATAAAGGCCCGTACACGAGTAATGGGGGGCTCCAATAAAACTACCAAGATCTTAATATTGCAATACTTCCCATTTACTATAAGAAATCTTATTGATTTCAATGCCTCTACCGGAATGGTTGAAAATATTAATGCCTTGGGTACAGAAACCCCTCTTATTAGTTATATCACAAATTGCCCTGTGAGAGAAACATCCTTCTCTTCTTCTTCTTTCATCAACAAGGCCTTCCGGTTCACAAGAGGGGTTCATCTCCTGAGTCATGTCCAAGCTCAGGTAATAAACTCTCTCTCTCTCTCTCTCATTCATTCATTTCCATCAGTCAAGAACTCAAACTCATGTACACAATCTTTCCCAAAGCCTAAACTAACCAGATCTCAAACACATAATGATGAATGTATCCACTACTGAAAGAGTAGGTCTGTAAGTACAAACCTAGTCAGTTCAATACATGTATAAATGAAGATGGCCGAACAACATCTTTGGGCCGGTCACTTAATGGGGTTTGTTTAAGATTCATAACTCAAGGTAGTTAGTACCAATTCTCACTACATAAACTATTTTTTTTTTTTTTCTGATTTTTACTTGATTTAACAAGGCTTTTTTAATCAATTTGATCCAACTCATAATCTGGGTTTCACTAAGAGGATGTTTGATTTTTGCACTAATAAGTGTGAGCCGGTAATTTTAGACCGTTTGTTTTTTCACTTAATAAGTGAATATCACTTGTAAGTGGGGTCATTTCTTTTCACTTAATAAGTGAATATCACTTAATAAGTGAATATCCCTTTAGTGTAATTGTTGGACACCCCTCTTAAGACTATGAGGTCGTGGGATCGAGTCTCGGTGGAAGCAGTTGCCATCAAGATTTATCCTATGTAATTTAGGCTATGAATAATGTAATAATTTGTTGGGCTTTAAATTAGGCGGTTATCGTGCTCATTACATCTCCATGATGCTCCAACTTGGAGCTTATTTTTTTGCACTTACTTTCTAAGTGTTAAAAAAGACTTTTTATCCTTACCGAATATAATAATTACCAATATAATTATAACTAAAAAGAAAATCTTAAACAATTGATAAGTAAAAAATCTTTTTATAACTTTATCAATGACCTTTTTCTTTTTTCACTCATCCTTCACCTAAGCTTTTCTATTAAATTTTTTTCACATCTCTTCTTTCATTAATCACGGAACCACCGAAACACCATGATGCAACGTAAGTTCTTTCTCCTCATAATTTTTAGTTACTTGAGGTTAATATTTTCAACATAAAGTATTCATAAACCGTATTCTCTTGTATCCAAACTCGCGAGCATAATAAATTAGTATGAAATGCTAATATGTAAATACTTTAAGGCCAAAAAATAATTACTCATTTTCATGACATATAGAATTGATATAAAAACAAAAATCAAGCACTTAGAAGTGATAGAAAACAAACGTCATATTTCTTACAAGTGATTATCACTTAGTAAGTGATAGCACTTATAAGTGCTAAAAAATCAATCACCCTCTAATTATTATTTTACAATATCTGGGATGGCACATGTTCCAATTGATTTGAAGGTGTAACCCCAAATACCCCTTCATAATTTCATTTAGATAGATGGGTATAGAATATTACAAACTCTTTTCTTATATTTAATTGACTATGACAAGTCTAGATGCATATATTTGAAACTGTAAACATGCTGGTATCAAATTAAAACCATGTATTCTTGATCAAGTACTAAAATTTTTTTCTCTATATAACTCTCCCACTCTCTATCTCACACTTTTACTCTCTTGTACTTGTAACTACGTAATAGGTTGGAAGGCAAAGTTGCCATTGTCACAGGGGCAGCCGGTGGAATAGGTGAAGCAGCGGCGAGGTTATTTGTAGAGAACGGTGCGTTGGTTGTGATCGCAGACGTCCAAGATGAATTGGGTAATGAAGTAGTGGCCTCCATTGGTGTAGACAAAGCTTGCTACATTCATTGCGACGTTAGGGACGAAAAACAAGTAGAAGAGATGGTTTCATATGCCCTAGACAAGTATGGTACTCTTGACATTGTATATAGCAATGCTGGGATTTTAGGACCCATGCTTAGTGTTTTTGAGATGGACTTAGATGCATTTGACAACATAATGGCTATCAATGTTTGTGGTGGTGCTGCTGTCATAAAGCACGCAACCCGTGCTATGGTTGCACGAAAAATCCGTGGGTCAATCATATGCACAGCGAGTGCATCAGCTAGTCGAGGTGGGTTAGGCCCAGTTGTTTACACTGCTTCTAAGCACGCAATTTTAGGTGTGGTCCGTTCGGCTTCTCGCGAGCTAGGGATGTATGGGATCAGAGTAAACTGTGTTTCTCCTTTCGCAATTGCAACTCCATTGACTTGTTTCGTCCCAGGGTTGAAATGGTTAAGATTGGACCCAGGGCTTGTTGAAGCTCACGTGTCAGCTCGAGTGAACCTGAAAGGGATAGTTATGAAGGCTAAGGATATAGCAGAGGCGACCCTATTTCTTGCATCTGACGAGTCAAGTTGCATCACTGGGCAAAATATTGTGGTTGATGGAGGACTCTTGGACTCCGAAAATTTGTTTCCTCTCAACTACAGCAAAATGATCATTCCGACGTTGAAATGGTCAGTCGGTAAAGTGAAATTGGCATGTTCTTCCATTTTATGGGCTTGTGTTCCCAACTATATCTATGATGGAGACCATCAAGATGGGCCTCACGGCCGAACTAGTTAGAGGGCCCCATGGCCGAGCCCATTAGGGTTAGAGTTTAAGAGTTTCCATGTTTTAGTATTTCCTACTAAGTCTAGGTTTAGAAGTTTCTATGTTTGAGTATTTTTGATATTTAGGAATCCTAATTTGAGTCTATCTAGAAGTTTCTAAGTTCCTATAAAAGGAAGTCAGGTCTGTCCTTGTTATTCAGATCAGAGAATATTATCAACCAAGTTTATTATTAATCAAGTTTATTGTTTATCGTTATTTTATCAGTTTTATTTCGTTAGTTTAGTTTATTAACAATGGTGGATTCCATTACTTTTACGCTTCCGCAACAATCTACATCAGCTGGTATCATGAGCCCTGAAAATCCTGAATTTTTTTCTTCAACAAACCACCCGGAAAGAAACAAGGTTTTCAAATCAAGACTTACAATTAACAATAAAGTCTGTGATTTCATCATCGATAATGGTAGCGAAGAGAATATGATTTCCCAACGCCTTGTCCATGCTCTCAAACTACCTACAACCGAACATCCAACTCCGTACAAAATTGGTTGGATTTATAATCAAAAAGAATTATCGGTACGTACCCAATGCACGTTCTCGTTCTCCATTGGTTCTCACTATCGCGATTCAATTTTTTGTGACGTCGTGGACATGGATAATTGTCATCTTATCTTTGGACGACCATAGATTTTTGACATTGACGCCACATACCATTGTCGGGCTAACACGTTCGAGTTTTCTTGGTTCCGACGAATTCTAACACTAAGACCACTAACGGAGGAACAAACAACTATAAACGGACCAACCGAGACAGCACCACCACCGAAACAACAACTACCATCCCACCGTAACAGCACCACTACTGCATTCGTGACAACACCTCCACTGAAACAGCAACCACACCATGACAGCACCACCACCGAAACCTTGACAGCACCATCACAGAAACAACATCTCACACCAAACCGGGACAACATCACCACTGAAACAGTGACAACGACGACCCCATTCCGTGGTTTCCTCGCAATGAAGGATACCTCACCTACTGAATCCACACCACACCCCTCGGTTCAATCCCTACTCAAAGAGTTCAAAGATTTAATACCCTCCATCACCCCACCTTCACTTCCACTCCAAAATTTTAAACCCCCTTCTCAAGATGATTCTGGTTCTGAATCAGGTTCTCAATCTTTTATCGCTTTACCTACCAATAGTGAAACCCTTGAATTCGAGAAACCCAAAGCAAAAGTCAAACTAAAACCTAATTCCACTCCTTCAACATGTCTCGTTACAGTTACAACCTCAACCGACTCAGAGAAATCAAGGAGCAAAAAGGGCAATTATATTCATAAAGAAACAGGGAGAGAAAGTGAAGGAAAGAGAGAGCAAAAGAGAGATTTAGAGAGAGAAAGAAAATTTCCGCCTCCATTAGTTATGGCTTTATATCTTTTATTTGAATCAGCTTCTGGTTACTCTCTGTTAGAAGCACACGGTATCGATGAAATTGGACAAAACACGGAAACTGTTTGTAACTCAGTTATTGATCTTAATCGGTTGCGGGAAGTTGTAAGGATCGCTGCTCTTCAAACATTTGCTTATACTTTAGATGCTCTCAATCAACGCAATGTTGTCTCTGAAGGGCTAATGACTGAGGAGCTGAAGAACTTATTGGAGCTGAACTTGCCAAAAGTGAAAGAAGGAAAGAAACACATGTCTGGTTTAGGACTTGCCGAGCCAAAGATTGGATCACGTATCTTAGAAGAAACCAAAATTCCTTTTCATAGCAGCGAGTTTGTTTTTGAACTTCTCCGTGGAGTACACTTGCATTGTGATAGGTCCATCAAAAATCTTAAGCCTTCCGATCTGGATAAAGCTCAGCTCGGTTTGAGACATTGTTACAGTCGAGCAAAGTTGAAGTTCAATGTCAATCGAGTTGATCATCTGGTTATTCAGGCTATCGTCCTTCTCGATACCCTCGGTAAAGATGTGAACTCCTCTATGAGAGTCAGAGAGTGGTACTCGTGGCACTTTCCCGAACTAGTGAAGATAGTGAATGATAACTATCTTTATGCCACAGTTGCCAAATATGTTGAGAACAAGTTAGAGCTGTCTGAAAACAAAATCCTAGGATTAGCTAAGTTACTTGGCGTAAAAGAGAAAACAAAAGAAATTGTCAAAGCAGCAAAGGCATCAATGGGACAAGATTTGTCTCCAATTGACTTGATTAATGTTAAGCAATTTGACCAAAGAGTGATGGACTTATCTCAATACGGGCTTATCTTCCATTCCTCTTTTAATGGGCTTAAGTGGCCGGCCATACCAATATTTGGGGAAACCTTGATACCAATCAGATAGGATTCTGATGAGTTTATCTTTTCTGGGACTCTTATTGAAACCTAATTTGAGTGATACTCCTATTAGGGCTTCTATGTATAAGGGTCATTAGAGTTCAGAAAAAGGGTTGGATTTTTCTCAAGAGACAACAACTTCTCTCTCACAATATACAACTAAGTGGAGAGAGATGATTTAGATAAAAAGCTTTCAATCTATCTAATTAGTCGAAAGAGGAATGGGTTCTTCTTCTCAACCTTGAATGGAATCCTAGCAGACAACAAAGAAGGGAGATCAAGTCACTTACTCGGTGTCTTAAGTAGAGGAGCGACAATTAGAGGTCTCATCTTCTTCGAGATAAAGTCATTGGAATCTAGTTCGTGGGAAAGCGAATACAGATATTTTACTTTCAGTTTCTAGTTCATTATTGGTTCATGCATATGATCCTGGTTAGCTAGCGTTAAACATATGATGTTTGAGATTCCGCTTACAACGTTAGTTAGATGATTAGTAGTATTAGATACGTACAAACCCCAACACTAGCTCGTCGGGCTGCAGAAGTCTAATTTCTATAGATTCGAGAATATTAAACATAAATCGAATATCCCGCAGTCCGTCCTCTGTGATGGATGAAGCCGGGTTTAGAGATAAGCGCTTCAAGGATGCGCGTTCGTGCACCATCTTCCGCCGGAATTCAGAATGCTCTAGCGCAAGAGTCAGGCTAGAAGAACTACCGTGTTGATGGTGACTCATCTCGAAAGGTGAAGTTTGTAGGGCAAATGGACAAGGTTTCAAACCCTACAACGACTAAGGCTAAAATACGACAAAAGCTTTTAGGTCAAAGAATTATAGCAGTAATTAGCTTGAGGTCTTCATTTAAACAAACATAAAGCTAACAAGCCCAGCGATAACTCACTCAAGGTATCGAGCCTAACAGTAACTCACTCAAGGTATTTAGCCTAACAGCAACTCACTCAAGGTATCGAGTCTAACAGTAACTCGCTCAAGGTACCGAGCCTAGCAGTAACTCACTCAAGGTATCAAGCATAACAGCAACTCGCTCAAGGTAACGAGCCTAGCAGGAACTCGCTAAGGTATCGAGCCTAGCAGCAACTCGCTCAAGGTATTGAGCCTAGTAGTAACTCGCTCAAGGTATCGAACCTAGCAATAACTAGCTCAAGATATGAAATCTCAATAACACATTCCGACAAATAAAGAAACTAATTTAAAGATCAAACACTATGAATATTCAATATCAATCGAACAACAGTTCAAGAACAACTAGAATCACAACCAAAGAACTCAACAAAACCAAATAGGAGAAAGAAAAATACCTGATCACAAGTGAAGAATCTCTAAAGTCTCTCTCTTCAAGCTCCAAATGGTAAGTAAAATAATGGACTCCACCCCTTTTATAAGGTCCAAACCAAGGGGTGTCACCCACCTCCTTCACGCAAAAGAGGCCCCTACACGGATGACTTTGACCACCAGGCTTCAGTAGCCATTACGAGAAGTGGTTAGATGGCGAAAACTCCCAAACATAACACAATCATAGACAACTTCGCGCCAGCATTCTAGACGCAACTAGGCGTCTCCAAGGACTCTCGGAAATGCGCTGACAGGTCCAAAATGGACAGCAAAGGTTAGATGTTTATGAGACGAACACAAGATCGAACTAGCCGTCTCCCGGACAATCAAATTCATCAGAAGGGAGCATATCGTCTCAGGGACGCACAAGACGCCGGCGACGCCACGTGGTACGCGTCTGCGCATAAGCGCGTTGGTCATCTGCGTGACCACCAGCGGCCGCCACGTGGCGCGCTTCTGCGCGCTAGTCATCCCCTAGACGACTAGCAAACGCCACGGCGCAGACGTTCTAGGCGCTCATCCACTTCGGCACTAATGCTACGGGCATCCATCCAGCGTGATGACCAGCAAACGCCACGCGTTAGACGTTCTCGGCGCTCATCCACTCCGGCGCCGATGCTACGAGCATCCATCCAGCGCACTATCACCCCTCTCCGCGAACTCTTTCTGGCTTCAAGGCACGCCTCCGAAGTCCTCTTTTGAATGCATCTCTCAGGATACCGTACTCAGCACCTCAAAAACTCAAACGAGACACTCCATCTCAAAGCGACAATCGCCATGATACAAGGTGACATTCCCACCGATAAAATATGATCGAGACGCGCACTCTTCCGCTGGCAGGGTCGTACCTTACTACTCTCCAACTCCACATACGGACTCAGAGAGTGGGGGCAAATTGTATGGGCAAATATTCGCCTAACGAGGTGCCTATAAAATACGTATGCAATCGCTTCTTAAGGATAAAATCTGCGAGGCACGATAATAAGCTTGGTGCAAATTATGAGGCCCGTAACAAAGCCCGGTAATGGCCCCAATCACTAGTCTGGCCACCGAATCTGTGCCAGTACGATATAAAGCATATCCTGTACGTGTGACACGATAGCCGCCCACGAGTACCAAGCTATCCTACTCCTAGAGAGTTATTGCGCGACCCATAACCACACTGGCGGTAAATATTTCTTAGAAGTTGGGAGATAAGAGCTTCAATCACGAATCCAACCGTAACGAGTCGGAGTTATCAACCCCATTCACATACGACCAGCTCCTTACTGCATCCCCTATCTTCAAGGTCTGATCCATCTTCTAGCAGTATCGAGCTAGCCGTATGAACACCATACGACTACCACCTTTTCTGCGTTATTCATCTAGCAATAAAAAGTTAGGCGTATCAACATCGTCCATCTACAGATCCTCACCATTCAATCTATTTACGACCAGAGGCTTATTGCAAGACTCATTTACGACCAGCACCTCACAGCAAAACCCACTTACAACCAGGAGGTTATCGCCACGATACCATTACCATCACCCTCTTCATCCTTATTACATTAAGTGTATCATTACCGTGGAGACCTGTTCTGACAACTCTACGAGTCGCGACACCTAAGTACTTTGACGACGATTACTCCTCTACTACCTTTTCTTATTTTATTTGACCGAGTATCTGGCTTGACCGTCGGAGCCCCCTTAGGCCGGCACCATCCCAGTGTCCCAGAGGCTTAACGATATTTTGTCTCTTTTTGTGTGCGGGTTCTTTTCGACATGTAGCCGGTTCCCGCAGCATCCAACACGACAAGATTTCTTATCGTCAACCCGTTCACTGTTAGACTTTCTGACCTGTAGTCATTTTACCGTCTACAACCGACATAAGCTCTGCTCCCATTCCAGCTGTATCTTAGAGTCCAACTCTGTCTCAGAGCTCTGTTTCGCATATCAACCATGTCTCAGTAATCAGTTCCGCTAACGGGTCCAAAACTTGTAAGTGGGTTGGCGGGTCGCAAACCGGGTCCGATATCAACCCATATTCAGGGCACTTTCAACAACTCTCCTAACGAACATTACATAGATTGCTTTGTTGGTTGCTCTGGCGCGCCCAGTGAGGTATAGGCCAGTAAAACTTGCACGCTAGTCATCTTTACGATCACTTGTTCGCTGATCAACTCGACCTAGTCAACATAACCTGTAGAAATCGAGTTCTGACCACTCTAAGAGTCACGCCATATTCTAACCAATCCTCTTGATAGTTATACCTCAGAGACTATTTTTTTTATTTGTCATTTCTTACCTAAGTTTACTGACTGAACCGTCGGAGTCCTTTTCGGTGGCACCGCCCCGGTGTCTTAAGGATATATCTTGACATGTGTTTCATTTACCTCGTAGGTTAAGTATAAGAACGTTGGCAATGCCCATAAACAAATACAATTCACGGTCTAACTTCTCGTTAATAGTCCGACTCTTTTGACTCCTGACTCGTGATTTCAGCCCCTCAGAGATGTGTTATCACTTTCCATTAGAAAGATAGTTAGAATGTAATGTAGAGAGCACAATAAAAATCTTAGTACTTCGCCGACACATGTGAACACGTTGTTGAGTATAAATTCAGAGAAAAGAACAAACAATGTAATAATTCACATATATATATATATAATAATTAGACTAGTAAGTATTTTTCTCTATCTGAGTCTTTTTCTTATCCTATTCGACTATTTATTTAAAGTATGTTTGATCATATATATATATATATATATATAATTATCCATCATATTTGACTATGATGATGTACTTTGTCATACCTAACATGATCATTTGAATCATCCTCATCACCTTTTATTTTAAAGCATTCCCTATCTTATACTAAAACAGTTATTTTATAAATAGGTTCAGCTGGTTGCAATTTCATGATTGATTAACACCTTATTTCTTCACTTGAAATCAGTAGGATCTGGCACTAGAAGATGTCCATATTTATGAATCAACAAAATTAGGATAAAGAATAAACATAAATCACATATCTTTTGGTCTGATGAGAATAGTTAAATAATAATCCAATTAAAAAGAAGATGTAACTAACAAACCAATAGTCTTGAGCTCTTTCCTTTAATGTGGAAACAAACAATAGTAGTCAAAAGAAGTGCTCGCCTTTCTCTTTCCACTTTCAGCATCTCAAAAGGGATTTCAGACTTTTACTTGTACGGGTGAAAGGTGGGACTTCCCTTCTATTATAAAGAAAATCTAAAATTCCCAAAACCTATTACGGGAAATCGAGGATAGTGGACATGCACCAACCAATAGTGAATTGTCAACTCACCAAGAAGTTAAGCCAAATTAGGAAACCAACTATTATACTTGGTTAAACTTTTATCTCATTTTACGTTTGCAACAACCAAAAATCAAGGTCCATCAAATATTGTTTGTATTTGACCAACTATAGTTTATTTAAATAGGGGGAAAATAAAATCTAAATTACTTAATATTCAAATATCTTACATTCTCCCACTTGGTCATAGCTGATTTTAGAAAAGTAACAATTAGATTTTCAAAATTAGAAAACAGGCGGTCACCTAAACTTTAAGAATAACAATTTGGTTATTAGTGTTTTCTGAGATATTCATGAAGTCTTTCATCCAAGTCAAAGAATGTCACTAACATTGGATCATGAAGACACAATACATTCATTTTGATGCAAGGTCGTTTCATGGTCTCAATGCTAATACCTTTAATATTTTCAAGTCATCCTTATACTTTAATGTGGTTATTACTATGGTGCATTATGGGAAACACAACTTATTTATGTGATCCTATATTTTCCAAACTTCATGCAACAACATGTGCATGTCATTGTGATATTGTAAAGCATCCGTTACGTGAATAACCATCGCCAACTATCTAAGATGAAGTCTTTTGAAACATGGTGCACTATTATGTTCAGTGGTGTGGCGTTAAAATGCCACATTTGGCTCACTTAACTTGGATGAGTAAGTTCGTTTCGGGTTTTATTTCTAATTATTTATGTGTTTTTCTTGGTAGGTACCTTATTTGGAGTTTGATGCTTCGTTCGGAATAAAACGGAGTATTTATGACATTTTCATCTCATGTGGAAGAGACGGAAAGGAAAGAGAACCAGGGGTATTTTGGTGATTTTGTGAACATCAGAGGTTAGATATCAAGTGGAGTCTATGGTGAACCCAACGACGAAAACGGAAGTCGAATCGGAATTCGGACGAAGAAATTACGGAAGAAATAAGTCGAAGGGTATTTTTGTCTTCTCTGGAAATTAGAGGAAGTAGAGACAAAGTTAAAGGCACTCCCTTATTTTCTAAATGAGAGGCAAAGCCCAACCCAAAGTCGAATGTCCCAAAGAAGAAGAGAAATGTGAAGTTTTATCAGCACCCCCACATAAAGGGCCCAAGTCAACTTATGACCAAGTGTAAGGTTTAGTGGGAGTAGACAAAAGAGAAAGGGGCTGACTTCATCACGGGAGACAGAGTTTTAGGGTTTGGAGCTTGGAAAAGCTAGAGAGAAAAAGGGGAAGAAGAAGCAGTCGGTCAAAAGCTTGGCCGACCACCACACTGGTCGGCCATAGCTTTGGCTGGCGAGAAGAACTCATTGGGAAGCACGGGACAGGGATCAAAAACGGACAACAGTATCTTCAAACAGCCATTGGAGCAGCTCGGTTCTTCAAGGGAAGCTTGGGACGCCGGCTCGGGAAAACATCACTGGAACAGCAGGTCGGTTAGAATACAGCAGCTCGGGTCTCACTTTCTTAGCCGAGATCATCAAGATCTGAAGCTTATCTCGCCCGTACGAGCACGGGACTTGGCTGTGGACACATCTAGCAACAACCGACAAGGAGCAGTAGCCCGGGACAGTGAGGGTTTGGCCGGAAATATCAGACCTTTTCGGAGCAATTTGGGCTAGTTCTGGGCATTATTTTGGCCGGAAATTTTAGGGCTTTTACTCCATATATGATTGTCTTGCTTCCCCTATGATTTGATTTTGCTTTAGTACTGAATTTTTAGTGAGAGAAAGCTAGGTTAAGCTTTCATGGTGGTTTTGTTTTGATGAAGAAGAAGACACTGTTATTAAGGGGAGATCAAGTTCTGCTGAGAGGACACCTATTGTACACTGTTAAGGGGACTCCTGCATTCTTTTACAGGGAGATCGACACGACTTAAACACATATATTTCCTGTCGATCTTAGTCTTGCTCCTCATCAGAATAGGGATATTTTCACCTTAACTCATGTCTTTCTTTATTTTCATCCCGTTTATTATTTGTATCGCCATGTCTAGCTAACTTTTGTATTCGGATACTCGTGAAGCATGAATTGATTTGTGATAAATGATTCATTGTGTGTTATATGTTAGTTTGATTAACTTTGTCTAAGTTTATGAATTAGAAGCCTCGTTCGTAATCGTCTATTGACATATCATTTGATAGTTCGTACTTAATTTGATAACCGACTCTTAGTGACTGTTGATCGGTTATACTTAGTTTGACGTACTATGCTTAAGATTGTCATACTTTGATCATTGTCAACTCATTTGATATTATGTTATTAGTTTGAAAGTCGATGCTTAGTGACTTTTGATCGACTATGCTTGGTTTGACATATTATGCTTATGATTGTCAATGTGGGTGAAGTTAACTAACTTGCATGTCAATAGATAATTAGTACTAGTCACTATCGATTTTGTGGATCGAAGTACCCTTCTCACTCGATTCTTATTCGATCTTCCTCCCATTCCCTCTCACCTCTCACTTTTAGATTAGTTCGTTTTATTTGTTTATTTATTATAAACCAATCAAAAACCCAATTATCATCTTTTCATTTTTAGTCTTAGTTAGTCAGTGACACCTAGATCGGTGGGCTAGAGTTTTTCGGTATTCGAATTACCTCCCTATCCTTGAGGATCGATCCCGGTTTTACCGGTTTATTACTTGACGCCCGTATAGTTGCGGGTGGAGACCTTTTAGGGTAACCTTTTAGGCCTATCAAGTTTTTGGCGCCGCTGCCGGGGATAGGTTTAGTAGTTTGGATATTGTTTGTTTGTTTTGTTCACTAGTTTAGTGTTATTTGTTAACTTAGACGTTTTTCTTTATTTTCGTAGTTTCTTACTTCCTCGTGTTTTCAGGAACTACTTCACGAAAAAAAACCAAAAAGAGAAATAGGAGCGAAGGAAAGGAATCAGACAGCTTACGGAAAGGAAGAACGAAGCGAGAGGAGCATTCGCTAGTATCGTATTCTATCTCTATATTTCTTACTTGTGTGTGCTTTCTTGGATAGTTTGCATTTATATCTTGTGTGTTATTTCCTTGAACATTGTGAGATCATGGCACGTTATTCTAACGGTTAGTCATTCCATGATGATGATGATGACCTTGATCTGAGGAGTTCCATCATTACCCGATGATATGACCTTAGGAGAATACCGACGGATTAATGAGGGGAATAGGTCAGTTGAGCCTAATCGACCTGGTATGACCTTTGGAGATTATCAACGAAAGTGTATAGATGATCCGATTAATGAGAGGAATAGACCATCTGAACCTGATTGATCTCGTATGACACTAGCAGAATACCGACAGATGTATAGAGATGGTCAGATTAGTGATGGATATGGTCTGACACCAAATATGTATGAGAGACCTTATAGTCCACACTATTCTGAGACCAATGACTTTAGAGACAGGTATGATCCTAGTATGTACGGTGGGTGTTATCATCAAGAGTCTTCATCTAGTTACACTACTGAGCCTTATTATGAAGAGACTCTTGAAGATAGACCCCAATCAGAGTTTGAGAGTCGTATTATTGAGATGATCTCACAATTTGTAGAGGCAGATACTCAAATGAGGCAAGAAGTACATCAGACAATTAAGTTATTGACTCAACAGGTAAAGATGCTTAAGTCAGAGTTATTCATCGACGAGGAAGGGGTTTCACCACCCCAAACTCAAGAGGGTACTAGGTACGATGACGAGGGTAATACGTCTAACCCTAGTACTAAGTTAAATGTCGATGAATCTACTGAGAGGGCCCAAGAGCCCGAACATATTGATGACCTTGTTTCGTCTTTACCTCGACTTTGATCGTCTCATTATGATAGGACTCTACCAGACTTTGTTGTTCAAGATGATGGCTCTATGAGCAAGTTTGAGGATGACAGGATTATGAACTATCCGATTTTTGACACTTGTAAGGAGTCAGTATTAGATGCAATCTTAGGAAGGCCTGATATTATAACTAACTGTGAGGCTCTAGATGTCGTCGAGGATATTGATGACGTAGTAGTTAGAGACATGTTGGCTAGCTTGTCAGACTATTTACCTAAGGAAACCATGGACCTTGACTTGGACCCTGAGCATATTTCCTTACACTTAAAGTCTAGTTTGACCTTCCACATGATCTCAACTCGGTTGTTGATCCCTTTTGGGACATTTCAGACGTCTTTCCGAAGACGTCTACGGACATAGTGGATATTCTGTCCACTAAGCTTCCAGATGATTTTTTGCCTTCGACTGATATTTTGACCCTTCACGTGTATGTCGATCCTTTTGATGACTTCTTCGTTGTCGCTCCTTGTATTTATGCCTACTTAGTGGACTGTGCTCCCACTAAGTTTGGGGATGGCTTATTTTCTTCTATCGTCTCATGTGCACTTCATTTTCTTTATCTTTTTGTGAGACGATTAGCACCTGCATATAGCTTTCTTTGGGTTGACCCCCAAAATTTCCGTCTCTTATTGTATTATCTTTGACTGATTGAGATGGGTCTTGATGTTTGTGGGTATCATCTCTGGAAACCCTCCACGAGACAGAACTCGTGCTCTTGCGAAAGCAAGAGAATCAACTGCTAATTGCATAGCGCAATGCAGTCTTGTTTACCCGCGTTAGTGATCATTTTTATGGTCATGATCTTATGTGCTTCATTATCATATTTCCTGTTGATCATAGGAGCATTTCTTGCTTGTTTTGCTTCTGAGGCATGGTTTTTTCCAAGTTTGGGGATGGCGACGAGCTCGACATCAACTTGGAACCTTTTCATACACGAGTCTCGGTAGTAGTATCTTTTATCTCCTCCGGCTATGGTAATATCTTTCCATTCTTCTCTTTAGATTAATATGTCTTATCTTTTGTTGAGTATATGGTTGAAACATTGAGAACAATGTTAGTTTTAAGTTTAGGGATGGGGTATAACTTTTGGCCATGACCATGGGGTTTCAAAAGACAAGAGGGTTCGATAAATTCAAAACTTTGAATTTAGACTTTAGTTTTATTCGGTTTTAATTTGATTATTTTCCGGGGATTGGTATGATAGGTTACCAATACTTGAGTGATACGATAGATATTCATGATTAGGTCTTCATTAGAGAGTGTTAAGATGGATTCTAAAATCCTAGATTTCTCCCCCATATGAGTTCGTTTCTTTTATTTGTTTTAGTATTTAATTATTTTATCACCAAAATCAAATCAATTTCAGAAACAAAACCGTGCAACTTCTAAGTCTTAGAATAGGTTTCACTTAGTCCCTGCGAATCGACCTGGTCTTACCAGAATTATTACTTGACGCCCGTATACTTGCGGGTGCAGACCTTTTAGGGTAACCTTCTAGGCCCATCAAGTCTAGACAGCTCCTACTTCGTAACAAAGCTTGAACTATGATTGTTATGAGGGTTACTCCGTCAAAGTACTATGGTCAAACAATTCTTGGAGACAACCAACGATGAACTTTGTGATAATCGTCCTACCTTCGGTAACGTTTTCTCTTCTCGAGGCGACCTTTTAAAGAATTGAGTGACACTTTCCTTTTAGGAGTGGCCAAATAAAAATCGAGTTCCTGAATTGTTTCAAAGATCCTATGAGCTCGATACCTTAGAGGCTGATGTCTAAATTTTAGTTTTAAGTGAGGTTTGGGATTCGCAACGCTGTTTCCTAAATGGGCAAGAGATCGGTGATGAAATCCGACTCCTATCTTGTAATGGGGTTTGTGTCCTTACTAAAGACGATTAAACTAAATAGTTCGTCAAATCAATGAGGCACACAAAACAAACACACAAGTACCCACTGACAGGGGATTAGTGGGTGATCAAGAAATTACCTCCCGTTCAAGACGGGCGATGACCTTTGTAGACGGCCCGGGCTACTCTTCCCTCAAGTGTTTGAACCCGAGGCTTCTTTGGTTTCGGTTACAATTTAGCCCTTTTAAATTAGGGTCAAAACTTAAATCCAAAAAGAAAGTCTAAAAAGTCTAAAGTCTCTCCTTCTCACCAAAATAAAAAAATGTAAATTTCTTCTTTCAGACTCCTTTTCCTTGTTGCACATCCTCTTCAGCTCCTTAGTTTCTACAAACCAAAAACAGAGAAGCAAGTCAAAGTATTCAAAAATTCAAAACTTACCAAAAATAAAAACTTTCCAAGATTAGAACAAATTAAAATCTTAATCCCCGGCAGCGGCGCCAAAAACTTGATGGGCCTAGAAAGTTTCCTAAATAGGTCACCACCCGCAAGTATACGGATGGCAAGTAATAATAACCCGGTTAGACCGGGGTCGATCCGCAGAGACTAAGTGAAACCTATTCTAGAACTTAGAAGTAGAACGTTTTCTTTCAAAATTGGTTTTGCGGTGAGAAAATATAATTATAAATAAAAAATAACGAAAATGAACTCAAATGGGGAGGAAGCCTAAGATTTTGGAATCCATCTTAACACGTCTTAATGACGACCTGAACACGCATATCTTTTTATCCCTCAAGTTTTGGTAACCGAACGTACCAAACCCCGGAAAATAATCTGGTTAAAGTCGAATCACTAAAGGTTAAACTCAAAGCATCAAAATATCAAACTCGCAACAATTAACTATCAATCTATAAGCATACACCATCAAAGAACTTAATCTAAGTATGGTGTATCAAACTAAATGTATAGTTAATGAAGAAGTATTTGTACATTGAAACTAAGAATTCTTTATCAATCAAAATATTTTAAGATGTTAAACATGAAGATGCATCATCAAAGATATGTAAAGACTTCATCAACAATCCTAGACTAAGAGAGTTAGCTAATCAAGAGAGTTAGCTAATCATAATAAGAGATTAAAATTAATATGAAGAATAAGAGAAAATGGAAGGAAAACAGAATTTTTCTCACTGATTATTCAGTGGAAGCCAAACACACCTCTGGAGAAAATAATTTTCCAGCGTCAATGGATAATTATTTTCCAGCAGAAATTTCGATCCAAACAGGGTCTTCTTCTCCACTCCTAAACCTCTGTTTCAAACTTCTTCTAATCCTTCTCTCTCTACTGTTTTATTTGATTTTAATTCAGAAACACCAACTCAATAGAAAGAGAAGATATATATTAGATTGAGAAATTCAAACAATCCTCTCTCTCTACAAACAATTTTACTCTGTTTCTCTATAAATCTCTCTCACAATTCTGATTTCTCTCTCTCACAAAAAGAAATGCAGAAGATGAATAAGAAAAGATGATCAAAATAAAGTAAACTTTTCCTCCTATTTCTCTCTACAAATCACTCTCACTTTCTCTCACCACATAAAAGAAAATACAGAGAAAGAAGAAGATGATAATGGTCTCTGGTTCTCTCTCTCTCTCTCTGATCTTTTCTGAAACTGAAAACAGGGAGAAAGCTTCATTAGATTATCACTCCGTTCTTCTTCTTCTCCGAGCTTCATTGCATATTTAGAGAGAGAGATAGAGAGAAGAAGAAGAAGGAGGATAGAGGTCAGAATAGAGATAAAAAGACAGAAAAACCAGCAGTTATAGAGAGAAAAAACCAACTTATACAGAGTGGTCATTTTATTTTTCTTCTTATTTGAGTGTAATTCTGTTTGATTAGAGACGGAGAGATTATATTGTAGAAGAAGAGAGAGATAGATGGATTTTATTCTTCTCTTTTGTTGTTAATGAAATTTCAGATGTTATATAAAGAGTTTTGGTGAAATTACTTTTGTGAGAAAAGAATCTTGCCATTACTTCATCGCCATTAATAAAGCATCAACCATTTGGTGATCTCTTTTCCCTTTTAATCTTGATTTTTGTAATGAAACTCTCTAAAATGTTTTTAATGATCACATGTTGCTAAATCTCTCGATCTAGGAGTTTGATGAAGTTTTAACATATAGTATATTGATATTCTTTTCAAGTCCATTATCTTAATGTGCTTTAATCATACTAATATTAAATTCTAGGTTTTGATATACGAAGATTTCTTCATTAGCTATGCTTTTGATTTGATGGTTCTTGTTTAGATTAAATTCTTTAATGAGTCATGCTTACCGATTGATAGATAACAGTTGCGAGTTCGATATTTCGAAACTTTGAATTTAGACTTTAGTTTTATTCGGTTTTAATTTGATTATTTTCCGGGGATTGGTATGATAGGTTACCAATACTTGAGTGATACGATAGATATACATGATTAAGTCTTCATTAGAGAGTGTTAAGATGGATTCTAAAATCCTAGATTTCTCCCCTATTTGAGTTCGTTTCTTTTATTTGTTTTAGTATTTTATTATTTTATCACCAAAATCAAATCAATTTCAGAAGCAAAACCGTGCAACTTCTAAGTCTTAGAATAGGTTTCACTTAGTCCCTGCGGATCGACTTGGTCTTACCGGAATTATTACTTGACGCCCGTATACTTGCGGGTGGAGACCTTTTAGGGTAACCTTCTAGGCCCATCATTTGGGTAGATTTGATATGACTTTAGTGGTATGCTTAAGTATGTTGATGCATGTGTTTCAGTTTTGGTGAATGTTATGCATGTTCTTAGTCTTTTTCATGAATATCGAGTCCTTTAGTGTTTGTTGTCTGATCATGTGAGTAGCATCCTAAGGAAGAAGAAACATTTCTGAAGGACCTATACTAGTCATTAGTGAAGACTTAAACCCATGTGAGATATCTGAGCCTTTATATTATTTTTGAGTGCACTCTTCTGCGCTAACTCCGAGTAGAATGAAGAGCTACTCAACCTCGTAACTTTTAAAAGAGCTTAAACGATCTCATAAGCTCAACTTTCTTAGCCACTAGGAGTGACATCAGGATAGCGACCTTACTCTTGTAGTCCATGAAACCCGATAATAGTGTCAACTTTAGGTAGACGGATACTCCACCATCTATTCATCATCTTACTCCTGACAATGAAGACATGATAGTTGTAGAAAGAAGAATGTGAAAGCAAAGTGCGAAAGAAGGAAAAGTTGTTTGTTGAGAATACTAGTGTTAGTATTTGTTTTGTTATAAAAACAAATGAAAAAAAGAAGAAAAAAAAAAGTGAAAAGAAAAAAGAAATCAAGTTTATTTGTTATTTTTGTGTGTTGTGAAAAATAAAGTGTTCAAAGCAAAAGCTAAATTTAGAAGTTGTTTGAACGTTCTTTTTATTGAAGGCGTCGACATTCTCGGGATCTCATCACTTCCATCTCATTACTTGTATCCGTTGACCTTTAGGAAACATTGTTAGAGGGTAGATTGGGTGAAAAGGGTGAGTGAGCTTCCCCACTGCATTTTAGTGGCTATTTCCATTCTTTAGAGATCATTTCGTTCTAAAACATTTTATCCTCATTTGTTCTGTATGTATTGAGTTTCACTTTATTCCATGCTCGCACTTTAGAGTGAACCCATTATTATATTTTTTGAGTGATTTTATGTTTTTGAGTGTATGACCGTGAGGCTAAAGTCGAGGCGAAATGTACTAAGATAGGAATCGAGGTTTTGCAACTTTGGACTTAGATGATGCTCATTATGGTTGGACACTTACATTTTAGGATGAAACTACTAGTGAGGAGACTTTTAGCATTTATATGCGTTTATCGATCTTGATTCGCTTGTTTAGCATGCTTGAGTGTGTCATTAGTTGTCATTATCTTATTTACATCGATCTTGAACTCTTTTATATCCTTGGAATCTTGAATTTTGTGGGTATATTCACTAGAAACCCTCACGAGACGACACTCGTCCACTAGGGGTAACCTAGGGGTTTAACGTCTTGTTGCACATGCTAAATGCAACCGGAATTCCTCCGAAAGTGAGTTAAGATTTTACTTTATTATTTTGTTTTGTTTATTTGCTCGTAGAGTGGGCGGAGTTCGATTATACGGAATGATGAGTTGTGGTAGCTTCTGGACTACTTGATCAGCAGAGTAGACTTCTGGTTATGGAAGAGTAGGATTCTGCTTGCGGAAGGGTAGATCTCTGCTTGCGGAAGGGTAGACTTCTGCTTACAGATGGGAAGACTTGCAAGAAATGATAGAAACGAGAAGCCTCTAGCAAGTTTTGATGTGGTTTCGTGGATGCTTCTAGCCGGAATCTCTGCCTTTGGCTAGCTTAGTTCAGAGATCGTCGGAGTAGGTGATTTGTAGCCAGAGCTTAGTATAGAATGAGTGAAGTGATCGAAGTAGAGCTTCTGGAGTGCTAAGTAGAGAATGAGTAAATGATTTCGGGTGAGAGTTAGATCCCCCTCCAAGAGTGAGGCTTCCCCTATTTATAGAATCTAGAGGGTAGTAACCGCTCTTGGGGCGCAGGTTTGTTAGATCCGCAATAGTGGGATTCCACTAGACTGCCTCCGTAGCCGTTGATCCCTTGAGAGGGAAGGGTAGCCCTACGATACCCGCCACCTTAGTCTGTTCGTTGCCAATAGAAATGGTCCACTACTCCTTTAAAGTAGCGCAAGACTCGGTTTTCTACCATGACTCCAACGTGTAGCGACATGTTAGGATTGGACTTACTCAATCTCTAATGACTTGTCCACGTGTGCGCACAACTAGCTGGAGTGTGGGTGGATTGTCATGGCAGATCATATCCCGGCATGTCAGAAGCATGGGCTTGAGTAAGCATGCTAGACTTTCTGGGCTTACGAGGTATGTTGGGCTTTCGGTGGGTTCCTTACTAGGCCATTGAGGCTACTGAAGGCACCCCTCTCATGTAGTATGGGGCGGGCGCATAAGGAAGGCCCAATGCAATTTTTTGCCAATACAATCATCAATTTGAACAACACTTGAACATTTTCTGACATGTCAATTATAAGACATTCCTTTGAGTAATGTTAGTAGAGATTCGTAGTGTAGCTCTTTACTCTGTGATTAATTATGATTTTTTGTACTATCTATTATAACTAAAAAGTGCCCACATAATACAAATTTTTTGGGCCCGCCACTGACTTCTAACTTTCATGTGTTGGATGATGTTTGTCGTCGAAAAACCTACTAAAAGTTTTCTACTTGTATTACGCATATAAGACTAAAGGTACTTCATTGTGTTTCATATTAGATTTATTCAGAATTGCTATATTATTATTTATAAACATCTCAAACTTTTTACGTGCAAGACTAGATGCTAATTACAACGTTGCTCCGACGAATTACTAGCTACAATTATGATTCAAGATGAAAAAGATTTACACTCGGATGAAGAAATTAGTGTGTACAAAGACAAACTCAAAAGAAAAAAGATAACAATGATACCTTCGAAATGTTGATTCTTAGGCAAATTGGTTTAAGTGTATCTGATAGAAGGACCTCTCTGAACATAAGTAATCTTCGATTAATTAGTTGAATCTGATAGAACTGCAACTTTGTTTTGTTTTTAGACCCATTTTGCTTGTAGTGTATATATAAATGATAGCATTGTCATCTTCTTTGAAGGACATCTCTTTAAAAACTTCTCGTCACAATAAAAAAAAATCACTTTATAATGTAAGATTTGGGTGTTGAAATGTCAGATTCGAATTAGATTGAGTGTGATAATGTCACATCTCAAACGGTAAGAATGTAAACTACATGTATTGTACAAGGCTTTGCGTCGGACTCACATTGGTCACGCTAGGTGCTCATGGGTTATGTCTGGCACACATCTGTTCTATCAAGCGCATGTGAACTATGAAAGGCGAAAAACATTAGATTTTGCACATATATGACACTCCAAAATGTAGCGATAACAGAGCGTTGTGTAAAATATTTGATAAAGAGAAGGACATTTGGGAATGTACTTTGCACAGATTTATGCACTATGCAAATGCCAGATGAAGGAAAAGGCATTTGGAAATGTACTACGCATAAGAGAAATATGAAGTATTACACTGTATATTATGTAATGTATAAAGGTAAATAGGCTACTGTAACACTTTTTATGTATTAGAATAGATAATTTTTTTGGCGCAAAAGTTCGCTAATGTCACTTTTTTTCAATCCAAACCTGACTTTTTGGACCTGTCGCTTATCCGTATTCTAACTCAGGCTTCTCCCTTATTTTGACCATATTTTTTTGGACCTTATGTCCAATCACCCAATATTGTATCAACAAAAACCTTTGACTGGTCATTATCTTGAATACTAAAGTTATTTTGAATTTTTCGTATTAGAAATTTAGGCTAGCCCTATTTGACTTGAAAATTCTAGTTTTGTTTCTGCCTACGTTGATACATTTTAAACCTCTCTCAACCACCTGCTTATTCTATTTTTTCCCTGATTCGATTCGAGTCGTCACGTTCTTTGGTTTTGTTCTTAAGGCTGAGTTTCTGCTCTTAGTTCAAATAGAATAGCCTGACTATATTTTTTAGTTTCACTATATCTGTATCATCACAGATTTCCTACTTGCACTCATACCAGAATAGGTCATTCGTTAATTCTTAGAGGGATTGACAATTTTACTGCCTAACAGTAAACTTTCATTCAGACAAACGGAAATAGAGATAAATTGGATTAAGTCAAGGCGATATTAAATTATCTTTCCTTAAGACATTCTCATGCATGTAACAGTACCAATAGTTAGATGTATGTCTTGTAGATTCAACAACTTCATTTCAAGGTTATGATGGTACTTCACGATTCTGAAAGCGGGCAAACCTTCGTTAGCAATATGAACTCTTTGAGTTGACCTTCCAGATTTCTGACTTGATTTCTTGATAATTACTGATTTCTGACTTGATTTCAAGATAACTCGGGACTTCTGACATGGTTCTAAGATAACTCATGACTTTGGTTTTGTCTTCTAGGCACAACAAGATGCTCCAATTCCAAGTTCTAGATATGATCGAATACTTTTGTATCTAAGAATTTAGGTATACTGTAAAGCTCTTGATCCTAGATTCTATATATACTAGAATGCTCTCAGTTCTGTAATCTAGACAAGCTAGAATGCTTTCAATTTTATGTTTTTTATTTTATCTTGTTAATGAAGGCTTATGTTCCCGATACACTTGGAATGCTTAATGCATTCAGAGGAAAAGGGGAGATTGAAATGGAATCCATCTGATATTCCCACTAAGGTGTTTTTCTAGACACACTAGAATATTCCTGACATTTTTCTTAGAGTTGATATCTTTGACATGCAAGAATAAAGAGCTCTTAGTATTGAAAGCATGGGAAAAAATGGAATGGAATTTGTAGTTGATTTAGGTTCTATTTAAGGGTTTGCAAGTGGGTTTAAAGGGATACATATATGTGTTGGTAGTTGGAACGCCATTTGTGTTCGTCGGGACAAAAAAAGGTGACTATTCGGGCAGGTATAACAAGTATCGGCAATGATTAAATCAGTTAGATCTAGAGAAAAATCGTGGAACGAACGTCGTTCGTTCCACCATAGAGGCACTACCTAAATTGTACCGAACCCGATAATATCTTGGTCATTTGATCGCGCTCTCCAGGACCTTCTAGAATCTTGCCCAAAGAACACACGAAGACCAAAAGCTAGTCGTCTAATCTCAGACTTCAAACAGAGCGTGATCCATCGATATTTCTTGATTGTTGTTTTCCCCGCAAACTGACCTTTGTTCTTTGTCGTTTTAGTCCCTAATATAACTGAATCTCGTCTAAACTTTAAAAATGAATATCTAAATTGGATTCGAATTATTCTTGGTTATAAACTCAAGAGCTCAACGAGAAGAACGCGATGACAGATCGTGTATGTGATTATCACAACATATTCAAACCGAGCCAAAATGGACTCCAATTCCAACATATTCCACAACTAATTTGTGATCATCTCAACCGTATGTTTAGGCATATTTTGTAGGTGCTTCTTGGTAACCACGTGCATTTCACGTGACTAATAAGAAGAGTGAATTTGTGAATGGCTCGAACCATGTGATGGTCGATGCTAGCCTGTCTCAGTCAATGACTTGGACCATGTGATTAGTGGGTCCTCCACCACCTGTTCCCTTACCTCCATCTCATTTTATCTAGTCACTTACTTTCTCTCTCTCTCTCTACAAAAAGAGATAAACATACAGAATCTTCCACAATCTACTCAACAATTATACATATTTTTTTATTTTAGTTCCCACCATTTTCAAATGAAACGAGGACTGGGATAAGATTTCATATTCC
>BEHA01000634.1:1020125-1052396 GCA_002897215.1 Eschscholzia californica subsp. californica | reverse complement strand
GTGGGTGAAAATTGGACCTCATGCATCTGCCTCAGTTATTTTTCATTTGAGGCAACAACTATAAGAATTTCATCACTGAAATTCATTCAATGATTGATGGTAATCCATAAGAATGTAGAAGTATTATGTGCAATAAGAATAAAGAAAATTCTAGAAAAATGTTTGAAATGTTGTTTTCTTAATTTAAGTAATACAGGAAAATCATAGCTCGGCTCTGGATATTAGAGCAATGAAGAATGTTTGTAGGAATTGAGCCGATACCTTATATAATATCCCGAAATATGGGAGGGTATAAGCGTGGCTAGACTTTCAGAACCTAAGCCTTGATATGATCTATATTGGGTTATGGTGTCTCCTAATGTTCTAAGCAAAATCTAAGACGTCTATACGTCTAACACTAAGTTGTCAGGATCTTATGTCAGAACTAATAATGAACTTAAAGAATAGAGGATTCCTCTAAATTCGCTTTTCTACTGGACTGGTTTCATTGGTTTCTTCTGAAGATTCTAAGCTCAATTTGTTCATGGCCTTTACTTGAGACACCCGAACAATCAATTCGATCTCCCACTCTTTAGGTTAGCTAGACCTTGGTTTAGTTGTGAAGATGAGAATACCTTCTTAATTTGACTTGATAGATAGTTGTGAATTGATTCTCCTTTTTCTGTCTACTGCCAGTATAACTAGAAAGCAAGAACTTCTAAAGAATTTTCCACATTATTTTTGCTTTAAACCATGTCCTTTTGTAGAGACCAAATACTATAGTCAAACTTCACTTCAAAATAGGATTTCTAAAAAGACCAAAAACAGAAATTCTAAACTAAGTCGGATTCCCAGATGGAAAGTTTAACCCATTTAAGACTCCCTTTATGAGGTCGGCCAGGTCAGCCCATATTCATGGGTTATCTCTTGGGCGTCTCTTTCTTTTGGTCGGGCCACATGGGCTTGGCCTTAGCATGGCCCGGTTTATGTGCCCCACCACCTTTTTGTCCCAAACACTTGGCCCGGTCTTTTGTTATCTTTCTTCGGCTATTACCCGGGCCCTTTGGAATACTTTTTAGACGGATTCAATCTACCCCATTTTATCTTGTTCTCTCTATAGAACTTCTGATCGAGTCGACACTCATTTGTGTAATCTGTTGGAGGATTCAGTCGTTGTTAGCAGCAAGTCATTCAAATGACCTGTAAATCATAATTGGTTTCTAGCTAAACATTGCAATCCCTAAACCGTCTGACCTTGATGGTCTTCATTATTTGTCATGTTCAAAAAATTGAGCGCATTGCCATCTTGATTGGAGGACATCTCCTCAAATCTATGGTTTGGGGGAGAGAATATCTTTAGGAATCTAAATAACTTGAAAACAAGACTCCATCGGAAAGAACCTTTCCATGCAAAATCTACAAGATCGGCAACAGGATCTATCAAATACGAATTATCAAACAAGGAAACTTATCCTTTTTACGACCGCAAAAATGTCGTCTCATCTGAGCGGATGCTTTATTGCCACATCATAATAATTGCTCGTCGAAAGTCGACTAACAAGGCCTATATAAAGCAACAAGCTCGCCATAACTAGGCACCAAAGGTTCAATCCCAAATTCGGACTTTCAATTCAATTTTGTAACTTAAAAAACATCTAACTCACTTCAGCTTCGGAGAAATTTTTGAGTTTTTGTTGGTACTGTCCCAGAATCACATAGAGTAATTCATAGTTTGATTCATCAAATCTTCATATCCTAAATAATAACCTAAAGTCATTCGTAGACATCATCAAATTGGTAACTAAATGTGCATAATGATGGGCCTAGAAAGTTTCCTAAATAGGTCACCACCCGCAAGTATACGGGCGTCAAGTGATAATTCCGGTAAGTCCGGTTCGTTCCTTAGAGACTAAGTCAATCTATTCTAAATCCTATGACTAATAAGGTTTTCTTTGAAATTGGTTTTTGGTGATAGAATACTAAAATACTAAAATAACGAGGGCAATTAATAACGATGAGAGTAAATTAGTGGGATGAAAGTCTAGGGTTTGAATCCATTATAACCAGGCATAAATATCGTGCTAAATCTTATATCGTGTATGGCTCACTATGATTGATTTTCTACGACTCTAACTATTGCCTATCAACTATCAAGTATTCTTCATTAAAGGACTCAACCTAAATATGACGAATCAAGACTTATGAAGCATAGGTAATGAAAGATTTACACATGTTTTCAACATTCACCTACTAACTAAGGAGTATTGGCCATTAAAGAGATTATCTAAATATGACTAATCAACTCGGAAACATAAATGAAGAAGAAATCATGAGAATTTATAGAAAATCATTGCATGAGTTGCTTATCAAAGTACTAAGGTATTAAGTGAAAATTTACACAAAATCATAATTTCATCAAAACCCCAGATTAGATAAGTTAGCTACTCATAACTAAAGAGATTATACTCATGGTAGGAGAGATAAAAATCAATAAAATAAGTGGGGGAGAAAGAATTGGAGAAGAAACAACCTTTTTCTCGCAAATTTTCCTTCTGATTTGCAGCCAAACAGACCCTATAGGATGTATTTTCCTGCTGTTTTTCCAGAATTCTGCCAAACACACCGGGAAAACGATTTTCTCGTCTTCCCGGAAATGGATTCCCTGTGGGAAAATTATTTTCCTCACCTAGTTTTTTTCTCTCTCTACTGTTTTCTCCTTCTTTCTCTCTCTAAACTTTCTCTTTCTCTCTAATAATATAACTCTCTCTTTCTCTCTCTAACCGAACAGTAAAGAAAGGAGAAGAAGAAGATAAAAATAATGAAATTTTATAATTGACTCAATCTCTCTCTCTACAAATCAGTAGCCTTCTTTCTCTAGATCTCTTTCAATCTGACCTTCTCTCTCTCACAAAGAGAAGGATTAGAATAAGAAAAAGAAATAATGACAGAAAAACTATCAAACTCTCCTCTCTCTCTAGCTCTCGGTTTCTTCTTTTTCAGTTGTTCTCTATCTTCTAAACCGTGGAGAGATGATGCCTTGATGATGATCCGAGCTTCTCTATTAATACTCGAGAAGAAGAGACCAAAAATAATACCCATCAGCCTCGAGTATCTCCATCAATCTTCTTCTAATATCCTCCTTCAATCACCACCTAAAATCTTTAGAAATATCAATTTCTTCTTTCTAAAAAATCTGTTTCAAAACATTTTCTCTGAAGAGATAAATTCTCTTTTTAGCCATCTCTCTATACCAAGATATCTCCTTCTCTTAAACTTTCCCTCTCTACTGTTTCATTCCTAAAAATCTCTTTCTCTCTTCTTCACAAATTTCCTGTTATATTTTTTGTAATTTTAAGATTTGGAAAGATATAGGTTAGAGAAAGTGGAAAGAGATGATTTGTAGTAAATCCCTCAACCGCCCAATCAGTGGGTGACCTGCTGGAGATGACGCTGACTATTAAGATAGGAAGATCAAGTGCATTGCGGGCTACCGAATCAGTGTGCATCACAGTGAAAGAAACTGTCAGATGGAGCTGTTTGCAAACGTGTCAGAGCGAGATTCGTTGGATTCTACGGGGCTACTGTTTTATCTTGCATCGCGTCACATGGAGACAGTAGCTGGAGAACTACCACAGAGAGAGCCCGACTCTGCCCAACAGTGTACCGAAAATTTCACCATTGCCGTCGGATTGCTCGCCACGTGTCGCTGAAGACCTTAAGTTGACCTCATTATGACCACAACTTTGACTCGGTCTATTTTGCTCATCCGGACTCTGATTTCAAATTTTTGCCGTTGGATTCGTCTTGAACTATGCTTCTCATCCGAGCAATAAAATTTCCAGAATACCCTAACCTTGAAATGACCAAAATGCCCTCAACTGTGTCTTTCTCCCGATTTTATCTGTTTTCCGCGTTCAATTCTGTAAAAGACACCTGGACAAAAGAAACACACAATTCATCAGAGTAACTGCTCGAATTGGACTAGCTAGCATTAGTTAAGAGAGTCAGATGGGACATTTTCATGTCTCATCGCATAACAGGGAAAAAATTGGGTGCACGAGCTCCCTAGTGTCATGTGGCCATACCAGACTACACCCCGAAGGACAAAAGGAAAAACCTCCAACAGACTGGTTTACGACATGGAAGCAATGTTGACGGTGGAAATAGGCCACCCAAGCTTGAGAATAAATTATTTTGATCCCAAAAAGAAATAGGAGCTCATCAGAGAACACCTGAACCTCGTGGACGAGATATGCGATCTGGTCGAGTTGAGAAACTGGGCTTATAAGGATACCATGGTAAATGTTGACAGGATGGATTTGAAAGAAACGATGAATAGTCTGGACTAATAAGAGGAACGCATGTACAAAAATGCGTGATGAGAAAGAGAATGGTTAGATAATCAATCACACTATATCATAAATAGAATTAATTCTCATAATATCGAAGATGTGATGCTCGAAACCTTACTGCTTTGGAATACACACGGACATCCTTGGAAAGCAACGCTAAAAAAAGTGATTCTCGCATGGAAACAACTTAGCCGGATTCGACTTACAACCCTGGCTCAGGTACGTCTAAGAGTTACAAATTTAGTTACGATAAATAGTTTGTTCATCAAAGTAAAAATAGACAATAAGTTCTTCTACTTCCTAGTCTCTTTCTTTTCGACTAAGGATTGGTGAGGCTCGTGATGATCCAATTTAGTCATCAGTTGACTAGGTCAATAAGTCAAAGAAAGACCAAAAAGTCAATGTGTCAACCATGTTCAACTCATCAGGAAGGTGAATCCGAAAGAACCCTGTCGCTTAAGCTCGAAATTGGGAGGTCAGCGAGTGTCCTAGGCGCCTTAAGCCCTGCTTTGACTCTAAATACAACCAGGTTTGCTCTACCCCTGACTAAGTTTGCAATATTTCTTCTGCAAACTATGTTTGCATTTGTAATATTACAATATCGCAATATTACAAACTGAATTTGAATTTGCATTTTTCAAATTGAGTTTGCATCAATTTATACACGCAAACTGGGTTTACAAACTCTGCCAAGATTTGTACCTAGAAAGTTGATTTGTAAACTCAGAAGCTTAGGATCTGGTCGTAGACTTTCCTTAGAAAATAATGAGAAGAAGAAAAATCGAATAAGAAGAAAATTTGAAGAAGACTAAGAACTAGAAGATTAAAGACGACGAAGAAGAATATCTGCTAACCAAAAAGTTAGATACTCTAAAATATTTCTGGCTACTCTATGAAACTGAATAATTCATACTCCAATACTTATTTCCCCGTAACAGTAACACTGGTTGATATAAACACACTGAAAAATAATGGGGTTGTTGATTTGTTCCAATTATCTTTCTCACGGTTGTTAAAGAGTTAATTGAACTTGGATTTGACTTGTCAACCAATTGTTCCTTCAGCTGAATGATTGAAACTAAATCCTAGAAAAAACAACAAAAGATAAGTGAAAAAGTGATCCGACTTACTAGACCTCCCAATTGGTACTAAAAATTCAATCTTAAGCAAGTAATCGACTACCTTACTTTACCTGTGGGCAACTGATAGATCTCTCAATCACTATACAATCTAGAGAGATAGTGGCTTGGCAATCATTGTCCTGAGCTTAGGAAGAAGCCAGCAGAGGCAGCAGTCATCGAAGAAGATGATGGTAGTGTCTTGGCAATCATTGAAGAATGTGATGAAGCTATGGTTCTGGTGATCAATGTCTGCTTCGTTGAAGATAGGTGGATTTTAGATACTGGTTGTACATTCCATGTATGTCCTCATAAGGAATGGTTTTCCACTTACACAGTCATTAATGGCGGTAAGGTGTTAATGAGAAACGACGCTCCTTGTAAGGTGGTTGGAATTGGTACTATTCAGATCAAGATGCACGATGGTGTTGTGAGGACTATAACAGACATCGGACATGTTCCAGATTTGAAGAGGAATCTAATATCTTTGGGAACTCTGGATGATAATGGTTGCAAATATGTTAGTGAAGGTGGTGTTCTTCGGATTTTTAAAGGGAGCCTTACAGTTATGAAGGGGTTGAAAAAAAATGGTCTATATGTGTTACAGGGTAACACAGTTACCGGATCTGTAGCAATATCATCATCAGACAAGGAAATTGAGACTACCAAGCTATGGCATATGCGGTTAGGGCATATGAGTGAAAGGGGGATGGCTATACTGAGCAAGCAGGGTTTACTCTATGGGCAGAAGGTTGGAAAACTGGAATTCTGTGAACATTGCGTCTTTGGGAAGCAGTGTTGGGTAAAGTTCAGTACAGCGATTCATAATACCAAAGGAACTCTGGATTACATCCATTCAGATCTTTGGGTTCCCTCTCGGATCAGCTCACATAGTGGGGGTAGATACATGTTAACCTTGATAGATGATTTTTCCAGGAAAGTATGGGTCTACATACTGAAACGCAAAGATCAGGCATTCATCAAGTTCAAGCAGTGGAAGACCTTGATCGAGAAACAGACTGGAAAATCGATCAAACGCTTGAGGACTGACAATGGCATGGAATTTTGCGGAAACGAGTTTAATAGGTTCTGTGTAGACGAAGGGATAGTGAGACACCATACGGTCAGAAAGATCCCACAGCAGAATGGGGTGGCGGAACGTATGAACAGAACTCTATTGGAACGAGCTCGTTGTATGCTTTCGAATGCAGGGATGCCGGAGGTGTTCTGGGCTGAAGCAGTAACCACGACAACGTATCTGGTGAATATTTCACCCTGTACATCTATAGAGTGTAAAACTCCTAATGAGGTGTGGTCTGGTTATCCTGCTAATTATGAGAACTTGAGGATCTTTGGTTGTTCGGCTTATGCACATGTTAAAGGGTCAGTTAAAGGGTGAGTTTGAGATGAAAGACTAGGGTGCCTCAAGGAAGATATTGGGTATGGAGATACGAAGAGACAGATCTGCTGGGAAACTGTTCTTGTCTTAGAAAACGTACATCGAGAAGGTGTTGGAACGTTTTGGTATGACTGAGGTAAAACCTGTCGGTATTCCATTGGCAGCACACTTCAAGCTTTCGGGGAACTGTCACCAACAACTGATGACGAGACAGAGTACATGTCTCAGGTGCCTTATGCAAAAGCAGTAGGTAGCATTATGTATGCTATGGTGTGCACAAGGCCTGGGAGAGGTCATTGGCAGGCTGTGAAATGGATACTACGGTATCTGGGAGGAACTGTGGAGCTTGGCTTGGTTTACCACAGAAGGGATGACACTTCTGGTTCGGTAGTTGGATTTGCAAAAGAAAATATACATGAAAATGAAGGATGAAAATGACATAATGGTAACATGGAGATATAAATAACTCTATCAGAAGTCGGATGAATTCAAGCAGAAGGGAGGTCAGACTTGAATTTACAAAAGAATAGGAACAAATGGAAAAGAGCAGCCTAAAGTGTTACACGCGTCCCTTTTTCACACTTCTCTAAAATTTGCTTCAAGCGCTGATTACAATCTTGAAGGGGCGTCTTAAACTTACCTAAAACAAGTTACTTGAAAAACCAACTGTAAACTTGATGGTGGGACTCGCTTGCCATTAAGGCAAACGTTCATTTTTGATAAAATACTGCAATTAGTTTTATTTTACCGTAAAGTCCTGAGAAATAAGCAGTATTAAATTTTTTTACTTGGGGTCGTGGAGGCACGTGCCCCATCAGGGCCCAACCTAGGTCCGCCCCTATGTGTGGGCCTTTAAAATCTGGAACAAAAATATATAAATAATGACAATTTTTTTACTTTGGGGGCCTTTAAAATTTGATGGCCCAAAGCAAGGGTTTGTCTGGTTTGTGCCTAGGATCTGTCCTGAGAGAAGAAGAAGAAACCTGAGATTTTTGAAAGAGAAAGTGAGTTTTAATGTGTAAGGGTATTTTGGGAACCAAAAAATTAGAAATACCTGATTGTTAGTGAACCATATTATTTTATACTTGATGTATCATTACCCAAAATATTTTGGCAACTTCTAGTTAATAGAAAAAATTACTTGATTTTGTAGTTATTATGAATAATTTTTTTTACCCGAATCACCATTTTCCACAAAAATTTATATTAACCAAAATTTATATTAACCAAAGGTTATAGTTTTAGTTGTTGCCTCACTTTACTACGTTCAACTCAAACTGAAAGACATTAGCACTTAAAGCGAAAATTTGTATATAGTAAACAAAAATCTAAAGGCGGAGTCTTTGGGACATAAAGACTTAGTCAATTAAGATTGACTTAAGGGGCATATTTATTTTTTGATCCAAAAATTTACTAAGCCCCTCTTCTTCTTAACCTCGCTTCCACCACACAACTTCCGGCAACCACATATGCTGGCCACCATCACAACCTCAATTATATCTTCATCTTCCTCCTCCTATCCCTCTCTCCCATCTTTTTCTTCTCTATTTCTATCTTTCTCTTATTTTCTCTCTCTGAAAACTACCTTCTTCACCTCAGATTTGTTGAAGATGATAAAAGGGAAACCCATTCGTCATCTTCTAGTCGTTCCACTTCGTCATGATGAACGACCGTCAAATACCTGATGAGTGAGAAAGCATTGCAATGCTCTTCGTTATGGTATTAAGGAAAAACAGATGGGGAGGAATACAGTATAAAGAAAGATAAAAGCGAGAGGTCATTGATGTTTAATGATAGACTGCATGAAATTCGACACTTAAAGACATATTCTTAAGTGCGTATTTCCAAGGGAAAAATTAAAATGAAGTGCTTAGATCCAAGGAAAAAAGTAAAACAAAGATTTTTTGGGCTTGGCTTTTGATTTTTGAATGTGGCTTTATTTTTTGGAACTAATGGAGGATGACATGTCAACAAAGATTTCTAGAGCTCCTTTTGATTGTTAAATGTGGCTCCGTTTCTAGGAACTAATAGAGGATGGAGAGTCGGTCATTAGCCTTTGTAGCCCTGACACTGGAAGTTCTTTAGAACAACTGGATGATGACGAATCGTCATCTGAGTTGGAGAAGATAATTTTTAGAGAGAGAAGAAGAAGTAGAAGAAAAAGAAGAAGAAAAGAGAGAGACAGACAGAGAGATAAGGGAAAGATGAAGATGAAAAAGGTGGTGATGATGTTGGACGGATTTGATGAAGTTGAGGTGAGGTAAAGATGAAAAAAACGGTGAAAAATGTTGTGGTGACAGAGGCTAAACACAATCAAATAAATTTCTGTGCTAACCCCATCTCCCAACCCGGGAACCCCGATGCTGGGCTCCCGGTGGGGCTGGGAGCCCCCCAGCCAGGGAGCATGGGGCTCCCAACCCCGAATGTGACCGTTGGGGCGTTCCCAACGGTCACATTTGGGGTGGATTCCCTAAAAAGGGATCCACCCCACTTTATTTTATTTTTTAATTTTTTTTAAACTGATTTTTATTAATCTTTTTATTATTTTAAATACTTCTTTTTAAAATATTTTTCTCTAATTTTTTATTTTTTTGTGTTTATCTTTTTGAAATTATCTCTCTTGAATAATATCACATTTTAATTCATAATCGATATCTAAAATCAAAATTTCGCATACGTACTCCGCACACGTACATTATTTTGATTTGGGAGCTCCGATTGAGAACCCGACGTTAAAATAAAGAAAAGTCCAGGGGCTCCCAAAATTGAGAGCCCTATACTGATTTTGCTCTAAGTCTTTATGTCGGACAAACTTTTCTTTATCCACTAGAAACTCACTAAATAAAGTATAAAAAACCTTATAACGAAAGAGTTTGGGATCCCTTCAAAAAAAAAAAAAAAAAAGTTTGGGATTTGGTGCGTCTTAAGTATTAAAATATTTCAACAAAAAAAAAGTATTAAAATATTTGCATTCATATAGAGATTCACATAATTACATGGGCTCCATGAATATACATTATTTGACAGTCCACTGTGAAGAGATGTGGGCTTGAAAAAACAAAAGAGATTAGGATCAAAATTCTCTGTTCCACGTGTTGAGGAAGGTATTTAGCTTCCACATATCAGCATATCCATCCTATTTTGAACTCTCTCAAGTTTATCCTCTTCTCCACCTTCCAACTTGGACAACTTTAAACTTTCTCTCTCTCTAAAACCCTTTTTTTAAATCTTTTAACTTTCTCTCTCCTCCCTCTCTAGAATCTTGTCTTGATACAGGAGCCCCGCCGCTGATTTGCGTTTTCTCTTCTCTCCATTTTTTCATGCAAATAACAAAGATTTCTTAACTCTAATTAAGTACTACTATTTATATTAAATCCTAATATCTCTCTAATTATATAATTTCTTTCTCTAATTAATCTCTCTTTCTTTTCTTGTTTATCCGTCACTATTAAATCTAAATCACGAGATCACCGTTCCCTCTTTTCTCTCTCTACCTTCTTCCTAATAACCGATTTCTCCCTCTCTCTCTCTCTCTAGAGCTTTCTCTCTCTAGAACTTATGGCAATGGATGACGATGAAAGCTGTAGTAGCAGAACTGTGGAATCATCGCCGACGCATCCTCGACAACAAAGACAAAAGCTAGAAGTTTATAACGAAGTTCTTCGAAGATTGAAGGATTCGAATAACGAAGAAGCAATTCTTCCTGGATTTGATGATGAACTTTGGTCCCATTTTAATCGTCTACCTACTCGGTAATTATTAACCTTTTTCTTTATTTCCTCTATTTTTTCTCATCTGTGAACTCTTAATCGAGTACTAGTTATTATTATATTCACTTTGTTTTCTTCCGATTACGATCTTCCTGTATGACCTAGCTCAATCGTTTTCTATCTATTGATTCCTGTCAATCGATTTTGATTCACTTTTGATTTATAAGGATTCATCTAAGTTTCAATACTTGATCATGGCGTCAGAATTGATATGGTTAGGGTTTCTGCATTAGATTAAAACATAGGGCACAGAAGGAGAGGTGTTTGTTATTTTATTCTTCTTATTTGGAGAAAAAAAATCGATTTAGTTTTGGTGTATATATTGAATCCGCAATTCTGAATTGTTATATTGCGAATTTCTATGTGTTAGTAGACTCGTTAGGTGCTGGAGGATTACTTATATAAATAATTTTTGTCATGCTTTATTATTTTATTTTGTTGAATCTTAATCTCTTTTATTATAGGTATGCACTAGATGTGAATACAGAGAGGGCAGAAGATGTTCTTAGACACAAGAGTTTGCTGCAACTGGCTCGCGATCCTATTAATAGACATGCATTCGATGTTCGTCTTGTGCAGGTAAAATATTCTCAATTTTTCACCATGCCATCATGTCCAATTCATCGATCCCTGAGCTAGATAATATTTATTTTAGACGGTTTAATCAATCGATGCTTGAATATCGATTTTATGGCGCAGATTGATCATGCATTGTTTTTATTATCTACACTCTTCAGTATGTATGATGCGAAATTTGGTCGACATCTTGAAATCTCTTAATAACGAGTAGTCATAGTATAAATCCTATAAACGTTCTACAATTCCGTACTTTGTTCAATTACACTTTTGTTATTGTTGAATTGGTTGGATGCTCCTTTTTTCTCCTCTCGGCTGTTATTTGATTACATTGTCAATGTCTGTAAGCCTGCAACTTATATGGCTTATGGGTTGCATTACATGCGGTATAGGATCCAAATGTCAATTCTAATACTTCCGGAGATTGCTACAATTTTAATTGTTTATTGCATTTAGTTGTTCTACTTCTTTACTTGTGTTATTGTTTAATGCGCATAACGCTTCCACTTTTCTCCTTTCAAGCTATTATTTTGTACGAAGTGTGTATATATTTGGCTTAAGTGTAACTTATAGTCACAACATTTTCTCATCCAGGTGTCTCCTATCCTTAACGGAGATTTGGATGATTCTTGTCTTCCAAATTCCCAAGGTGAAAGCACTGGTGCCCAAAGTCTTAAATGCCCTAGTAAGCAAAGGTATATTTTACTAGCTATAGTACATAATTTACCAGTCTTAAATTTCTGAGTGAACGTAATGATAGTTATATGCTTGTCCGCTATTTCCTATGCCTGATTATTTGCCAATGTCGCTTCAGCATTCATCCTCCTCCTACATTTGGTTCATCTCCTAATCTTGAGGCCCTCGCACTTGAATCTGGGAACTCTCATGTTGAAGATGGAGGTAGTTCTGAGGGCACCTATCTAAGATTTTCACGGTAAGTTCTGTTTGAAACTAATCTTTGAATCGAAATATTAAAAGAAGTATTCTTGGATATATACATGTCTATCAATTATGTGTGCGTGTATGTATGCATGTTAACTTTCTTGTTAAATTTCAACTAATTGATTGCTATTTCCTTTTGGGTGGTCTTTGTTATTGGATATTCAGACACTTAGATACTTTTTTTCTCATATTTTATACTCGCAGTCACTTTAACGAGTATGAGGTTTTGTATGTAAATCTTGTGCAAACTCAAGTTAAAAAAACATTTTATGCACACTTACATTTTCAAAAAAAAAAACTGTGACCATCATATACAACTATAGGTTAATGTCCTTTTGACATAATGTGTTAATGGTTAGGAAGGGAAAAGTTGTAAGTAAAAAATAAATTAGATGATACCTTGCGCCAGTTTCAGATGTCTATACTCATAAATCTCAATGCTACAGAGGTTTAGAAATAGTTCTGCATATTATCTGATGAAAAATTGCATTTAAATAATTAAAATTTGTATGATTGTTTAATTAACTAGTCGTATTTTATTCCAATATAGCTTAGGATTAGAATTTGTCAGTTCTCGAAATAACTTGCTATTTTTGAGTTATCTCAAGTCCTGGCTAGAAATTTTGAGGTAGTTGTCTTTTTGTCTTCTTCTGTTCTCTAAAATATACTTTTTATTGTTAGTACTGGTGACATACTTTTTTGATCCATCTAACGTTAATAAGTTTTTTTTTAAATTTTAATTTAATGTATGAACGGCATTGTATAATTTTTTTCATCTTCTAATACCATCTTTACCTGGCCAATGGACTTTATTCTGTTCTTCTTTTGACATGATGTTGTTAGAATACAGATGATAGTTGGCGACTGATATTGATGTATTTCTGTTCTTGGTCAATTGTGCTCAACAAATGTTTGGACGGTTGGTAATTCGAGAGTCGTCAGTGTTCAACAGTTTATGTTCCCCGATATCCGATTTGTATCTGATTGGTTGATCATTGTGTAGGCCCATGCATGAAATTACATTTTCAACAGATGATAAGCCGAAACTTCTCAGTCAGGTATATCTATCACTTCGCTTGTAGAATTATCATATAGTTATGAGTCAGTGATTGAGGAAAATGAAATTCAATCTCACAAATAAGCATCAATTATTCACTAGATATTTGTGAAAATTTTCCATGGTACTCATGATTCCTCCGAGGTTAAAGAATTTCTTCTATAATATTGGTCCGCTCGACCAATATTCCTCTGCCGATAGCTTTGCGATCTTCTTAAATATTAACTATTTCGAGCATCTTATGATGGATTTATTTCATTTAAATTTTCAGTTGACTTCATTACTTGCTGAGATTGGTCTAAATATCCAAGAGGCGCATGCATTTTCCACAAGGGACGGATATTCCTTGGATGTCTTTGTCGTCGATGGCTGGCCAAGTGAGGTATGTCCTACTAATTTCCTCTGCATCCTTCAACAAAATGTTGAATGTGATTAGTCTTGCTAGAAGCACTCAATTTTTACTACTCATGGGCATCAGAACATAGATTATACTTGTACGAAGGCCCTATGACATGTCACCCTTACTTTATACTTTACGTGTGCATGTCAAAGCGTTTTATTGGTTTGTGATCCTAAGGATACTCTGATCTTGATTATAGGTTAAAATGTGTAGGATTTTGTCATAACCCCATAAGTAATTGTGCTAAGCATTTGCATGTCCTTCGAAAAGTTCATACCTATATTCTATGCTTTTCACCTCTCCGGGTTAGTGCAAATTATCTCAACTACTTTCTTGTTCAACTGTTTTAGGAAACTGAGGAGCTTAGACATGTGCTGGAGAAGGAAATGCTAAAGTGTGAAGTAATTCTTTGCCTCCATCAACACCTATTATTTTCAAGATCGTCTAAATTGTTCCAGTATTTGCCAAAACAGTATAAACTTTTCTCGATTTGGTAGTGATCCTATGATAAAGAATGAATCCATCAATTAATTAAAAAATGGCACCCAGAGTGATCTGACATTGTAGTTTTTCAGTGTTTTTATCTACTGTTAACTGCTCGTGCACAACATATGTTTCTAAGCCTAAAATAAATGTTATGTATGCTGCAGAAGAAATATTGGTCAAAACCCCAAACTCATTCTTCGTCATCTATTATCATTGATGGAGAAAGTGCTATAGAATGGACAGCCGATCATGTAAAGATACCTACTGATGGGACAGATGTCTGGGAAATTGATGTCAGGCAATTGAAATTCGAGAACAAAGTTGCATCTGGGTCATATGGGGATCTGTAAGTACTTCAACCCTAGAATCACATTATTGTACAACTGCTGCGTAACTGTATTCTAACCTTACCCTGGACGCGCTCTCTGAATTTTTCAGGTATAAAGGTACCTATTGCAGCCAGGAAGTGGCTATTAAAGTCCTTAAACCCGAGGGGGTAAATGTTAATATGCAACAGGACTTCGCCCAGGAAGTCTATATTATGAGGTTTGATGATTAAGTAAAAAAATACCATTGATATTTGCTTCCTACTTTTCTTTTCTCACTAATATGCGTAGAATTCATTTCTAAGAAAAGTCTTCTCCAAGAGAAGATTTATGAATTTAAAGATCTCCATAGAATACTTCCTCAATTGAATGTTTCAGGGTTCTAAAAGAAACAATTTTTGTCATGGGTATGTCTTAGGAACTTGGTTGATGTTTTATAGGAGTGCATCCTTCATCTCTTTGTGCTTGTTTGTTTTTATAGGAGTACATCTTTAAAGATAAAAATAATTTTCAACAATCTTTTCCTTATCTGGGTTCTCAGGGTCTCATTTTTTTCTCTCAGGAAAGTTCGTCATAAGAATGTTGTTCAATTCATTGGTGCATGTACAAAAACTCCTAACTTGTTCATTGTGACAGGTATACAATTATTTCCTGAAATCTACCCTACATATCAATTATGGATATTGAGTTTGACATTATTCTTTTGTGATTGTCACTTTAAATTCTACCTCGGTCTCTCTTCTTTTCCAGAGTTTATGTCTGGTGGGAGTGTGTACGATTTCTTGCATAAACAAAGAGGTGTATTTAAACTTCCATCTTTACTCAAGGTGGCAATCGACGTTTCAAAAGGAATGAACTACTTGCACCAAAATAATATAATCCACAGGGACTTAAAGGCTGCCAATCTTCTAATGGATGAAAATGAGGTAAAATATTCCTTTAAGTTAATAAACTTCCTTTCTCATCTACCATATATCGCCGTATCAAACCTGTTAAGTAACTATCAAATTTTTTTCTATTTAAAATAATTGTTAGCATTAAAATTCTTGTCCTTGTTAAATATAAACTACTTACACGAATTTCATTTCTCAGCTTGAGTTGTCTTAGTCAGGGCCCCAAAAGTCACTTGGTATTTTCGAAACAGCAACCTCTTAATTTATATTGTGTCGGGTTCAATTGGATCCAAAATCAGCCCGAGTCAGACATACAGGCGAGTCAAACGTCACAAGTCAAACAAAAACATGCATTCTGAAATTTGACTCGAGTCAATTTAGCTCTTGAGTCAGATTTAAGATCTGACGTGGGGAAAAACAAACCCCATCTTAGTTTCATTTTGGCAAGGATGTGACATGCTTTCTATGTCTGTAGGTCGTAAAGGTTGCTGACTTTGGAGTAGCAAGAGTGCAAATGCAATCTGGAGTTATGACTGCAGAAACAGGAACTTATCGCTGGATGGCTCCAGAGGTTAGCATTCCCGATTATCATTTTGCCGATTAATTACTTTCCTTTACTTGCTTAGATGTTTGAAGCTATAAATACGAGCAATTTTCCAGAAAAATTAAAATGATGTGAATGAATGATATTCTGGTAGAAGGTTTAGTTGCATTTGCTTACTGTTCTAGTTTTGCATTGAAGGTTATAGAACATAAACCATATGATCACAAGGCCGACGTTTTCAGTTTTGCGATTGTGCTGTGGGAGCTGTTAACAGGGAAGGTAACAAAATTTTATTCTCAACCCTAGATTTTACAGATATTTGGATCAATGAAAAACTTCTAAACAGTACTAACCAACAAGTTTATGATGATTTTACCAGCTGCCATATGAATACTTGACCCCATTACAAGCAGCAGTAGGGGTTGTACAGAAGGTATTCGCCCTTTTCTTTCTCCTAAAGGTGTTAGGTTTTGGCAATTTACATTTGAAGTTTTTGTGTTGGTTTAAGAATTTTCTTTATTTGATCTCTTTTTCGAACGTCAAACTCGTCTAGATGGCCGACTCAGGCAGATTTTGGGTCTATTCATTCAAAATTTGAAATAATTTAAAATGATTATTGAACCCCTGAGCGAAACAAGTCAGACTTAGGTAACGCAGATTCAGATTACTCACTCGCTCTAGTCCAATTAATCCAATAAGAAAAGAAAACAAACACCTTCTTGTTATTATCACTTCTCTTGTTTTGGGTTAAGAGGCTGAAAGGTCAATAATTCTACTGTAGGGCCTCCGTCCAACAATCCCAAAGCAAACACATCCAAAGCTTGCAGAATTACTAGAGAAATGCTGGCAACAAGACCCAACTCTACGGCCCAATTTCTCCGAGATTATCGAAATCTTGAAGCAAATTGCCAAGGAGGTAAGTCCAGATTGATTGCACTTTTGAGCCTCAAGATAGTTTCTCTTATTTAGGAGTAAATTTTTTTTCTAGAGCATTATTCTCAAAAATTGTATTAATATAGGTTGGAGATGATGGAGAAGAACGACGTAAGGAGAAACATAACAGATTTTTCTCAGTTCTTCGGCGAAGTCACGCGTGAAGAGAGTAAAAATTATGTATATTTATATCCTGCTCTAGCAATCTGGGCCATTTCCCATCTTCTCTCTCTAACCTGTATTGTACAGTAATTTAGTTTGTGTTTTGAGTGACCTGCTCTAGTTTTAACCTTTATATTTCTTCTTAGGGTTTCATTTTCTTTCTTCTTTCTTTTATTCCCTTTTATTTTTTTTAACATGTTTAACGTTTTTGACTGTTCGTCACTCAACCAGATTCCTGGTTCGGAATGACGTCGTAATTCCTTTGTTTTGGCAGTATTAAATTTATTGAATTCTTTCGTTTAGTGTGGGGTTTTATTTCAGTAGTTTGATTTCTGGTAAGACTCCAAACAGAATCACATTCTTTTCCATATCCCCAACTTGTTCATGTTCGAAAGGATATTTGAGTTTTGTTAAAATTTTCGCTCTGCCCTTGATCCGAGTTGCACAAGATCAAACAAAATTTGTTATAAAACTACAATTTTACTAATTTCCGTGATGAAACTAGTTAAAATTATAAAACTATTTGACAAAATATTGAAGTTAGAGGAAATCCAGAAAGGGATCTAAAAATGTAGCAATCAAAGAGCTCTTGCCATTGGACTAAGAGAGAGCTGTACTTGTCAAAATTTGGGAGAGTTATATAAGTTTGTGGAAGGAATTTGTTAGGGTTTGCGGAGAAAGGTTGCCGCGAACTCACTCGCCTCCACTCGTATCCTGTCTGTTACTGCAAACTCACTCTACTCCATTGGAACCCTGTCTGTTGCCACTGCCAACTCACTCGCCTCTGCTGGAACCCTGTCTGTTGCCGCGGACTCACTCGCCTCTGCTGGAACCCCGAAACACGCCTCTGCTGGAACCCCGGCTGTTTCACTCGAACGCTGTAGCAGACATCATGAGCTAAATACAGAGTGGAATAGCTTACTGAAAAGAAGACAACCCTGACAATTTATCTTTTGCTTTGTGCAGGCAACCCTTATCTTTATACAGCAAACACCTTCTTAGGCAAGACTGTTGACGTGGATACATTAAATTCCACAAGGAGAATTCTTTCCCTAGCCAACAATCTTACCAACCAAGAATCACAAAAAAAATAAAGAGAAGGAAATTCCCATTTTTTCTTTCTCTTTTTTGTTTAAAGCAATTGACCTATATCAAGCAGAACAAAACCTCAAACCAAAACCAATCAACTTCTGAATTTGGTGCTCTAATGGCGACTGTCAAGGTTTACGGGCCACCCATGTCGACCGCTGTTTCAAGAGTTTTAGCTTGTTTACTCGAAAACGAAGTAAAATTTCAACTCATCCAGGTTGATATGGCCAAGGGCCAACATAAGTCACCTGATTATCTCAAGATCCAGGTAACTCAAACAACAATCTTAAATCATATTTTTTTCTCAAAAATGAGCTCTCTCTTACTCAGTGTATGATGGCAGCCATTTGGACAAGTTCCAGCTTTCCAGGATGGAGAGTTCACTCTTTTTGGTAATTCGAACGAATACCCGATTTTTAATTTGCACTTTACTACAATGGGTTGTTTTTATATTTTGATAATTGAGGTAACTATAATTTACAGAGTCGAGATCGATATGTCGATATATATGTGATAAGTACACGAAAAAGGAGAAGAGGGGACTTTTCGGATTAGAGACATTGGAGAAAGCTTCAATTGATCAATGGTTAGAGGCAGAAAGCCAGAACTTCAATCCTCCTACATCTGTGCTTGTTTTCCAACTTGTATTTGCACCAATTATGAAGCTCAAGCAAGACCCTGGTGCGATTAAACAGAACGAAGAAAAGCTTAATAAGGTGCTCGATGTGTATGATCGGAGGCTTGGGGAGAGTCGATTTTTGGCTGGGGAGGAGTTTACATTAGCTGATCTTTCTCACCTCCCTAACACACAGTACATAGTGAACAAAACAGACAGAGGAGAACTGTTTACTTCCCGGAAGAATGTGGGAAGATGGTGGGACGAAATCTCTGGTAGAGATTCATGGAAGAAGGTGGTGGAGATGCAAAATTCACCACCTCCTCCTTCGGCAAAGGCTTGAATTTACCTTGTTGCTAATTGTCGTATGTACTTTGGTTAAGTTTTCCTTGTTATTTCCTTTACTTTTTCTTCTCAAATATCCACTAAATTTCCTTCTTCAGATTTGAGAGCGTAATGTTGGTTCATTTCTTGTTGGTTTATGTCCATTGAATTCGGAGTGCCTGAGTTCTCTATTTCAAAACTATTTCGTTCGATAGAGCGGGTATTACTTATATTATAAATGGTTATCATATTATGACATTTTGGAGTAATTTCTACTATTGTTCTTGGTGAATTCATGAACTTCGATGGGGTTTTGATCAAATTATTGCTTGTTGAACTGATTCTCACACAATCTTAAGAAATAATGAGGTATCAAAAGATAAATTTACAAAAATTCATCAAGTTTTAGTACAAAAAGAGAAGAAAAGCAAAATGAGTAGAGAAAAAGAAAGATAAAGAAACAAGTTCAAAGAATCAAGATGGAGAAATTAGATTGAACTAGATTGAATTATCTGTTTAGGAGGATCAATAAACGATAATCGTGGGTGGTGGCGGTGGTGGTTACAGTTAAATGCTCTGGATGAGGAGCTGCCTTGACCGAACCCTCAGCTGCAACCGGATGAGTGCACCCATGCAAAGCAAAGCCATTCTTTGTTGTTTCCGTACGCGCACCCCACGGATCAGTGCCTGCACTTTTACTAGGCTCCTTAATGCTCTGAATGCTCGTCGAGCCTGCAATTATACACGACAATTAACGGAGCCGTGTCTACTTGAAAAGTGAAAGAAAAGGATAAAAGAAGTTTGTATATATTACCAAAAAACCGCGAAAGAGAGATTGAATCTTTATAGCGGAAGCTTCTAACTTTTCCTTTTGAACAGAAGCTTCTAACTTTTCCTTTTGAGCAGAAGCTGCCAAATTTGCCGCATCTTCACCACCGTCATCGTCTGGTTTTTCAATAGGAGGAGCAGCTACTACTGTAACAACTACCTCATTGGTGTCCAATGTGGTGTTGTTATTTGTACAAGTTTTCTTTTCATTTCTTACTTCATCTTCTTCTTCTCTGAAGCTTCTGCTGTTATTAATATGAACTACTATAATGGTGTTCTTTCTCTCTGATTTCCCTATCTTTCTTCTTACCCATTTCCATTTTCCTCCCATTTCCCACTCTCTATCTCTCTCTCTCTCTCTCTGCTCTTTGTCAATGGAATATTGAGATTCAATCTCCCTTTCTACAGTAAACAAATATATTAGCTTTTTTGTTGTATGACGTGCCAAGGAACAATAGTTGTTGGACACATTTTAGAGAGAGGGATAGAGAGTCTCCCTCTCTCTAGTTTAGAACTCTAAGGGACGTGAAGGGATGTAAAATTATTTTGTTAGGTTGGACTCTGGAAGCCGGCAGGCCTAGTGTTTGAAGAGGGTTGAAGGTTTCCACCATGTCTCATTGTTTTCTAAAAGGGCTACTTCAATTTAATTTGGGACTCCCAATTTGTGACCAACTGATAAATTTAGCCCCTAATGTGTAAAGAGTAGGGACGGGGAATCGGGCTGCGCCAACACAGACACCGACACCCTTACAGGTTGACTGTTAGAGTAGTCTGAAAAATTAGGCCGGACAATAATTTAGGATGGGCGCTTTGGGGCATACTAAGGTTGGGGGCGTGTAAGACTAGTTCAATCGGTTTTGACCCAATTGACTAGAGGGTAACCAAATGTTAACTCCCAAAATGAAACATGTTTGTAGTTTATCTTTTAATCTTCATCTTCACAACCACCTCCAACACTACCATTATCTCTTCTTCACCATACGATACATTCACCATACCACTACGCGCGATTGCATCTCCAAATACTCTTTAATAATTCTTTAGTAAGATGAACAATGGTTATTTGGCTATATAGTCGAGCTTACATGTTAGGTACCATCAAAGGCCCATAATCAGGCCACATTCGGTGGCTAGCCAACATATTTTCTTGCCCACGTCTTGCCCTCCTATTCAATCAGTTAGTCAGGCTTTGCCTGACACTTGCTTGGGGACTTTCATGGTCTTACTTAGAGTTTGACGAACAAATCCAAGAGTAGGCTGCTGGCCTTCCCCCCTAGTACGAAGGTCAAATTTGATAACTCTCCACCTGATCGACGGGTTGAAAGGGAATAAGAAGACGAGAAAGACAAAATAAAAGCATACGCAAAAAAAAAAGACACTCAAAGTGTAAAACTGGAAAATGAGAAAAAGAAATTGCGAACAAAACTGACATCCAGACAACATATGGGTGTTGGGGTTAAATTTAGGAGTTGTCACATATTGGAAGCCAATATGGAGTTAACCCATTTAAAAGTTATAAAACTAACATACTAAGTCAATTGAAAAAATTTGCAACAAAAATAAAGTTAATTCTTGCAAAAAACAATAAAAAGAATCAATTAAAAATTACTCCATCAAATAACAAGTCATTAAAAGATAATAGTTGGATACCTCATTATCTCGTAGATTCCTCGTTTGAGATCTTTAGAGCAAGTCCAATGGCAGTCTGTCTTAGGTCGAAAAAACCACTTTTTCACCTAAAATTTTTGGCCTCAGCTCAACCTCAAAAATTCAGTTCCAACCCCAGCCTCTCTTGAAGCCGAAAATTTGTTTATGTGGAAATGCGTGTGTGGCGTTTTTGTTGGTGTGCGAGAAACGTGTCTGGTTTTGTGAACACGTGTTTGAACTATTTTCGAGATAATTTTTTTTCCAAGGTTGAAAAATTATTCGGGGACCGACACTTTCATTCAATGTATTTTAATTATTAATGTGGTAGTCTTTTTTTAGAGTTGGAAAAAAATTAAACTAATTACATTAAAAGAACGACAAAAAAAATAGGAGAAGATCTTGACCGTTAGACGTTTTTCAACGGCCAAGATCATCCCCAACATGACAAGTCCAACGGCCAAGATCATCCCCAACATGACCTTTGGGGACCCACAACAAGATCATCCCCAACGGCGAAGATCTTGGACTGCTATGTTAGGGGCGACTGTGTACCAGAACCAGTAGGAACCACAACAAGAACAATTATTTAGTTTCGCGTATGAGATACCCTAACCAGAGCGAATGTGTTTTTATACACGTCCTAACCCAGTCCAGATACACCGTTTCAATTATGGAGATTGAGATCCCCGAAAAAGAATTAACCCTTTGACTGTATGCTTTCAGCTTTATTTGCTTGTTAATTTACTGTTCTCCTTAAACCAACTTTGATCTAGGTTTAGCAATTAATTGCTATTGGTCGGTTCGTATTTGGAGTTAACTCAGTTACATAAATCGAAATTGGATATGGGAGTGTCTTATTTTTCTTGAAGGTGGTAGTGGTGACTGATGAGGATGATCATGATGAGAATGTTGGTGAGGGCGGGTTAGTCGTTGTCCACAATCATTCCGGCTAATGAGAAAGGGGTTACAACGTAAAGAAAACTTTGAACGTTATATTTTTAACGTGAGAATGTTAGAGCAACTCTAATACAGAATACAAATTCTCATTTTTGGGAGCTCCTGAATTTCTTCAATTCCACTGTCTCGCTTCCAAATTGATTTTGATTTCAATTTTCAAGTTTGATATTATTCTGAAGAGAGGGAATACTACCATCTTCTTCCCTAGATTTCTTTTCATTTAACTGAATGATCCATGGATTCTGTTACTGAATTATTTTAATCTATCTTGGACTTAGTTTTTTTTTTTGATGAGATTTGAACTTAATTAAAGATGGGTATCTTCTTCTTCTTTTTTTTTGTTAAGGAGGTATCTTCTTCTTCTTCTTTTTTGTTAAGGAGGTATCTTCTTCTCTTTCCTCTTTCATGATCAGTTCAGCTTTAATTGCGTTTTTGTTTGCTCAATTCTTGAAGCATTATCCTAAACCCTAGGAAACAGACTTCCAGATTGTATCCCGACCTGTAATTTCAAATAATTGTAGTTTTAGTTAATGGAAACATAGTCATTACTAGCTAAAACATTGGCATTTACTCTTCTTGGCCGATGGTATGATAGTAGAAGCGGTAACATCTACCGATTTTGATCTGACTTTCGCTGCTTAGGCTCAAGCTCATCCACCAGAGAAGTATTACCAACACGCTGACTTTGAGAGCACACCTATCGTCTAGAATCCACTCTCCCAAAGGAAGTGAGACAAAATGAAGTGAAAAGCTGAAATGAACTTGAAATTATTGACAGATTTCTCCCTTACTGTTGCTTCGATCCATATGAACGAATTTGGTGGTCAAGCTGCGTCGAATGACTAGTAAGAAAACCATGAAATCCCAAATGAGAAGATAAGGAAAATACATCATAAAAGCAAGGAGAATACCTCAAGATAGATCTTGAATCTACTTTCCAGTTTGCGGTACTCGTTAGTGATAGTATTCAAAATCCGAATGCACCTAAAAGGGGATAGAACTCTCGTCAAAAAATCGGAAAATCTTTTTGAGTAACATGACTCTTTAGTAACAAACACCAATGAACATGGTAGGGTTTGGATTATTTCGTAAATGAATTAAATACAACAAAAGGGCCAAAACAGTGACCATATGTAAACTTAGATCTCCTACACAACAGATATGGCCTATGGGTGGTGGGTTGGAGTGGGCTGGTTCTAGCCCAACCTGTTAGATTCACCTGTCGTTAGCGGTGAAAATTTAAGGGCCAACCCACTGTACATTTAGCGTCTCCATGAACAAATGATTTTCATATGAAATATTTCTGAAGTAGATAACGAGAGCGAAATAAGTAGCATAATTATGACCTAATAAACGGTTTAAAGCCTACTCAATATCCATCTATTCAAGGAAATGAATCTGCACATGTCCATGTTACTCAATGTGTGAACCCCTTTAAAAAATATCGAGAGCTCGATTCTGAGTATTCGGGAGCACAACTTAGATTTATCCTATGTAATTTACACGTGCGAAAATAAAACGTATATTTGTTCGATAGAAGGTTTAGGGTTCTTTCGGAGGTCGTTAAAGGGCTATGTGTACTACCATTTATGAAAGTTTTGTGGCAGTTGTGTTGATTCCATTCATATCAATGTCATATGATGTGCTAAAGAAAAGAAACTAACCTAAAATTCAGCAACATAGAATAGAAATATTATATGAAAATGACTTCATACTCGTCCTTGTCACGATTCTCCGAAACTTGACGAAAGTTAATGCAATGAAACTTTATACATTGTGCACCAATACTGCAAATATCAACAAGGTCATAAATTAGAATGAATGTTGATCTCTGATAGTGGAGATTTAAAAAAGTCAGGAAAAGTAACATAGAAAGAACAAAATGACGACACTTCTTTTTGTCCTAGACAGTTTTATGGTAATTCCATGCCGACTCAGATTCTCTCTCCTCTTTCTCCATCTGAGTGTATCTGTCCTCTTTTAGCAATGCTTGATATTCTTTAGTTTCATAGATCAAGTGGTATCAGATTTCAAAAACACATTAGAATTAGGGTGCGAATAATTGTGCTTCTTTTTAGTGATTCTCACGGTTAAATGTCTTCCTATAGTCAACCATAAATTAACATTATTTGTGTCGCTAATCTCAATTATAAGTAATCGAATGTATTTACTGAATTTGAGAAAGATTGTTCACCTTGAGCTACTTCCTTTTAGTTGGTGAACATAAGCTCCAACCTTCTCATAATCCACAACCTGCATATTCCTATATACCAAAAAAGAAATTATCAAAAAAATGAATTCGAAACAGATATCTTAAAAACCAAACAACTTTTTTATTATGAATGAGACAGCCAGTAATAATGTAATTTTGAAGCATACATAAGTTTAGAGAGTTCCATTAAGATCCTATCAGTGTCTTGGTGGAACAAGCCGATAACTTCAGCGACGAATCCAGGATTAGTTTCATCATCTAATTCCTGTAGTTGAGCGAATTGGGAATCCAACAATTTCTACATAAAAAATTGGTCATAAAAAATTATGAAGAAACATAGGAAAATCTAAGGAAAATAAAAAAGAACAATCAATTAATCTCTAAGACTAGTACAGGGAGAGAAAACCCTAGAGTCAAAGGACAGAGAAGTTTAAATTACCTCTTTATGAATCAAAGAGGCTACCAAATCGCGAAGCGATTGCTGAAGATCCATCTATTAGTATGAATCGAGTGTGTAGTGAGTGTATATGTATTTGAGAGTGATGTTGAGGATATAATTGTAATTGAGTCTAACTTTGGTTTATTATAAATACAACACAATCCCTACATTGTAGGACATCTTGACTCAACTCTTCTCATGGTATCAAGAGCCACCAATCCTTAAAAGTTTTTTTTTGGTTTTCAGTGCCTTCTTCTTCTTCCTCCTCCTCACCCTACTGTCTACTTCTTCTTCTTTGTCTCTCAATCATGGCCGATATTCCTATTCAAGCAACCTCTCCACCTACTTTCTCTTCTCCTTTTAATCCGTCCGTCCGTTCTTTTACACCTCTACCGTTGGATCCGTCTGGACCACGCCTTAATTCTTTTAATCGGACCGTTCATGATGTTACATCTCAACCGTTCATTACTTCTGGACCACGCGTCTCTCCTCCACTACCCAACTCAGCTGTGGTCCCAACAAACTGCCAACGTACAGTTGTGATTCCACGCGACCCACCTCTCCCTCATTCTCCTGCTGACTCATTAATATCGTCAGACCCTGTGGTCCCTCATCTGGACCATCGTCCTCCTTTGTCTCCCACCACTTCACCTGTTCATCCTTCTGTCTCTCATATCTCAACGGAAACAGAGGATGTTCCCTCTGATCAACCAGTCCAACCACCACCTCCGTTACCCTCGCCCTCCACTACCATCCCTTCTAAGCATCCAATGATCACTCGAAGCAGAGATGGCACTCGAAAACCAAAAATATTAATCACCACTACCTCTGATTGTGTAAGTAAAGACAACAGTCTAATTGAACCCTCTTCCTTTACTCAGGCCAGTAAGTATTCTCACTGGCAACTGGCCATGAATGAAGAAATTAAAGCCCTACAAAAAAACAACACATGGGTTCTTGTTCCAAGAGATCCCTCTATGAACCTAGTCAACTGTAAATGGATCTACAAAGTAAAACAGAGAGCAGATGGTTCGATAGAAAGCTATAAGGCTAGATTAGTGGCTCGAGGATTTACACAACAACATGGTGTTGATTATGAGGAAACGTACAGTCCAGTTGTTCGTCCTGCTACCATTCGAGTTGTTCTCTCATTGGCAATTTCAGGTAATTGGTCTATTCGTCAATTAGACGTAAAGAATGCTTTTCTAAATGGTGAGTTAAATGAATTGGTGTTCATGAATCAACCACAAGGGTTTGTTGATTCTCAATTTCCAAATTATGTATGCAAATTGAATAAAGCCCTCTATGGTCTTAAACAAGCACCTCGTGCTTGGCATCATAGATTCAGTTCCTTTTTGCTAAAATTAGGGTTTAAACACTCTATCTCAGATCCCTCAATGTTCTATTTCAAGTCATCAAATGCTCTTATATGTTGATGACATTATTGTCACTAGTTCTTCCTCTTCTACCTTGAACTCTGTTATTCAAAAACTCAAGAATGTGTTTGATATGACGGATATGGGTGACCTCAATTTCTTCCTAGGCATGGAAGCCTTTCGAACTTCAGAGTCTTTACTTCTCACACAGAAGAAGTACACTAATGATCTTCTTCAGAAGTTTGGTCTACAGAATTCCAAGCCTACTACCACTCCAGTTCCAACAGGGTCCAAGTTATCTAAGAATGATGGAGATCCATTACCAAATCCACAAATCTTCAGAAGCTTGGTGGGAGCACTCCAATATCTCACTCTCACACGACCAGACATTGCCTATGCTGTTAATCAAGTATCTAAATTCATGAAATCACCAACAACAACCCATCTTTCAGCTGCCAAAAGAATTTTGAGATACTTAAAAGGTTCAATTGATGAAGGTCTATGCTTTAGAAGATCTTTAGAATCTCCCATTATTGGGTTTTCAGATGCAGACTGGGCTGGTTCTCCAGATGACAGAAGATCAACCTCTGGCTCCTGTGTCTTCCTTGGTCCTAACTTGATTCTTTGGACATCCAAGACTCAACCAACAGTAGCTCGATCATCCACAGAAGCAGAGTATAGAGCTGTATCTCACACAAGTGCTGATCTCATTTGGTTACAAAACTTCTTGGCTGAACTTGGGGTCCCTGTTTCATCTCCTCCAGTGGTGTTCTGTGACAACATTAGCACCACCTATCTTGCTGCTAATCCAATCCTGCATTCTCGAACTCGACATGCTGCCATTGACTTCCATTTTGTGAGAGAAAGGGTCAGCCAAGGTAAATTACAAGTGAAATATACACCAAGTAGCTCTCAAATTGCTGATATCTTCACCAAAGGTCTCTCCACATCTCGGTTTAATGAATTGAAGTTCAAGCTCTCACTCACTAATGGACGTTCGGCTTGAGGGGGGGTATTAGTATGAATCGAGTGTGTAGTGAGTGTATATGTATTTGAGAGTGATGTTGAGGTTATAATTGTAATTGAGTCTAACTTTGGTTTATTATAAATACAACACAATCCCTACATTGTAGGGCATCTTGACTCAACTCTTCTCACCATCTACGAAACTTTTGAGGACCTGGAAAAAAATTCTAGGGTTATTTTGTATATGGGTAAAACATAAGTTTCTAAAAATTGAGAAACAAAGAAGGGAAATAAATTGAATTTTTAATGTACACTCACTGAAATTAAATTTCATTCTATAAAAATATTTTGCTTTCCTAAACTACTACTTATTAGGTCAAAAATTACCTCTTTGGATCTATAGAATTGAACAAGACTTGTACTATTGAGCTTCAATTTATTTCCCTTATGTCTATAAAAAATAGCCAATCTCTCACTGCTTTTCCTCTCCCAACAAAACTACCAACATCATTCTTCTTCCCAATTCTCATTGGACTATTTAATCTATTCATAATCTCCCAAACCAGAGATTTCAATGGGGATTTCCCAATCACATTACTGTGTTTTCCTAACCCACAAACCACCTTAATCTCTACTGGTATTATAAGTTCATTTTCTTCTTCCTCAAATCTTGATTTCAATTCTTTCATCCATTCTAACATTATCAAATATGCAGTTCCTAAGTGCATTCCATGTAAATCTAACTTTCCTTCTGAACAATCCCATTTTAGATTATCAACTAAAACTGATGAATTTATTAGTTCTTCAACCAATAAAGCTTCATCTTTCTCCAATTTCTTAATCAGTTCTTCGATTCGAAGAGGAATGAATTTGGGTTCTTGTAGTAATGACATTATAGTTGGGCATGAATTTAGTACTGAGTTATAAGTTCGAATCGAAAATGGTATTTTTGATTTTTTCATCTTTTGAATCCATGAAACCATTTCTGATAATTCTCCATAAGTACCATATGAAGAAAGAACAATGTTTGAACTAATTGTATCTAAAGTATAACAAGATTTCTCCATTAAATTAAGAACTCTTCTCATCTCATTAAACAATCCTAATCTTCCATACCCAAGAACAATTGACCTAAATTCAAAATCAGAAGGTTTAAATCCTTCAATTCTCATCTCTTCCATCGTTTCCTCTGCATCATGAGGTAAATCCAACAAACATAAACCATTAATCATAGATTCAAAAGATTGTCTATTCAAAGAAGAAGAAGAAGAAAACCCGGAGAGGAGTTTCTTTAGATGAGCATAAGAATCAAAAACCCCTCTTTTAGATTGAAATTTAGAGTATGAAGTAATAAGATAACAGTAAAAGGTAGCAAGATCTCGTTTTTGAGCTTCTAATCTTCGAATAGAATCAGAAATTAGTATCTGGGTAGCATCAAATCGTCTTTGATTATCAAGAGAAGCAATGACATTGGAGACTAGTTTAGGGTTCCAATTGAACCAGGGTGTTTCAGTTATCCTCTCGTACATCTGCAGTAATGAAGTGAAGCGTTAGTGAGAAAAAGATAGAGAGAGAGAGAGGGTTAGGGCTTACGGGTAGGGAAAGGGAAGAGTGGTGGTGGATGTCGGAGGAGAGGAGATGAGAGAGAGTATTGAGGGCGACTGATTTAGAAGATGAAGCGACAAACTTGCGGATAAGTCTTTGGGAAGCGGCGGGGTCTCCTGAAACAGCGTCGAGGGAGGAGAGAAGACGGTGACCTTTCTTGCAGATCGAGCATACCACGACGGAGGAAGTTCGTCGGTGGTGGTGGTGGTGGTGGTGGTGGTGGTGGTTAAATGATAAAGACACCATTGATGAGTGAAGAAGCATCTTCGTTTGGATGAGGAAAAACCCAAGTCACTTTTCCGCCCACCAGTTTATGACCAGTTTTCTCGCTAAGGGCAGCTCCAATGTGGGGCTCGGGCTCCCAATTTTTCGGGCCCCCAAAAATTGAGAGCTCCTGAATTTTGGGAGTTCCGGGGCTTTTCTCTATTTCAACGTCGGACTCCTAACCGGGGCTCCCAATTCAAAATAATATACGTGTGCGAAATTTTGATTTTAAATTTCGACTATAAATTATTAGATTTAGACTATGAATTAAAGTGTGATATTATTCGAGAGAGATGATTTCAAAAAGATAAACACAAAAAAATTAAAAAATTAGAGAAAAATACTTAGAAAAGAAGTATTTAAAATAATAACAAGATTAAAAAAAAATAATTTGAAAAAAATTTTAAAAATAAAATAAAGTGGGGTGGATCCCCTTTTTAGGGAATCCACCCCAAACCCAACGGTCACATTAGGGGTTGGGAGCCCCCCCCAGCCCGGGCTCCCAGCCCCACCGGGAGCCCAGCCTCGGGGCTCCCGGGTTAGACTCCAAGGGCTGGGGCTCCCAAATTCAAATTGGAGCCCTCGCCCCCTACACATTGGAGTGGCTCCCCTGATTTTTCCGAAATGTCTAGATTGAATTTTTTAAACAAAGGAACATAACAAATTTCACACAAAAGATTGGAAACTTTTGCACAAAAGCTTGAACAAATTCGACAACAAGAGATTCGAAGAATTACAACAAATCTCAATCTATGAAAGCAAAAGTTCAGACGGCTCGGGCAAGGAATAGTAAAGAAAGTGAATCAAGCTATTCTGAAAGGGATGCAATGGGCAGAGGAACATACTCTCAAAGACATTATCATAGAAAGCGACAACATCAACTTAATACAACATTTGAATAACCCAAGGCACAACATCCAATGGCAATCAAAGTTCCACATTACGCAAATCAGAGCTAACAGAAAGAAGCTAAACAGTATAAAGTTCACCTATATTAATCGCAGTCAAAACACTCTCGCAGATAAGCTGATTAAATGGACAAGAATGAAGAATAGATCGAAATTCTGGAAATATGTTCCTCATTTCCTTTCTAAAATGTAATGTAATACTAATAGCACTCTTGTTAATTAAAATAATGCATCCTTCAACAAAAAAAAACGTAAAGGGATTTTGAACAATTTTAATAGCAACATACATGGGTAAAATTGAAAGACATAAACTAACCCTAACAAAATTTAGATGGGAAAGCCAACAACCCTTAATTGAAGTGGTAATAGGTATAATCTTCCACCTTAGAGGTCAAGGGTTCGAGGCACACGCTGAACAATTCGAAAAAAAATTTAGATGGGAAAAATATATAGGGGCTATTAGGGTATATTGAGAAACACAAGATAGTAGGCAGGAATCTCACCATCTCATTTTCTTTCTCTGCCAAGTCACCTATCACGCCACATCATCATCTTCGCCGGCAATAGTCGCTGGCTGGTCGAATTTCCGGCCGGCGACCTTCAATTTTTTATTTTTTATTTTTTTTCTCTCTTCTCTCTCTCTCTAAATTTTTTTTTATTTCCTCTCACCTCTCTCTCTCAACTCCAGCGAAGGGGGTTTCCCTTCGCCGGAGGTCTGTCGTGATGAACAGACCTCCGACAAAGGGAAACCCCCTTTGCCGGAGTTTAGAGAGAGAGAGGTGAGAGGAAATTAAAAAAAAAAAATATTAAAATCAGGGATACAAGTTGAATTGATGAAATGAAGGTGTTGATGAGCTTCTTGGAAGCGATTTGAATTACAGAGAGCATGAATTATACTATTGAGGTTTAAGGAACCAGAATGATAGCCATGGAGATGGAGATTATCGAGAAGACGAAGAGCTTCGTCAACATTACTTTCTTTAGTGCAAAGATTGTGGATTTTTCTGGTCCAGTGTGATCTGTTTCTAATAGTTTCTCCTTCTTCTTCATGTTCTTTTAGTTGTTGATTGTCAGTGAAATGGCTTTGTTGTTTGACGTGGAGAGAGAGAGAGGAAATAAAATATATATTTTTTTTAGAGAGGGAGAGAATAAAAAAAAATCGAAGGTCGCCGGCCGGAAATTTGGCCGGCCGGCGACTCTTGCCGGAGAAGATGATGTGGCGCGATAGGTGACTTGACAGAGAGAGAAAATGAGATGGAGGAGAGAGAGTAACGGAAAGTTAAAGATAACGGAAATAGATGGTCATACGAGATTTATTGGTAAAGTAGGGGGCCAGGCAGGAAGCTGGTCACAAAGTTGGGTGCCATTTGGGAAATAATCCTAAAAACTTTCATCAAACTCTTTTTTAATCTATTCAACAACAAAAAAAACTCTTTTTTAATCTTAAAAGTTTAAGATCAAATATATAGATTGTCTCATCCGTATGTTGAGTGAGACTTTAGTCAAGCCCCAGATGATTGTAACACGTCTTAAGCTTTTCCACTTTATTAAAGGAGTCATTAAAATCAATACAATTGTTAGTATTCACCTATATCCTATGCGAAGCTGTTCAGGTGAACTTTGAAATCTATTACATTTTGCCACATTTCGCGAGTCTACGGCTTGGGCTACAAACAATTGAACATAGAAGTCTAACATCAAAACTATTTTATTTTCCTCTCAAATACTATAACGAATAATTCTTTTCATACAAAACCTGTTCATATAGTAAAATACACCTAAAATCAGACAATCATGCGTGCATTCTTTTTCGTCTCTGGAATCCACAAAAGAACCAAATTTATTCGGCACATAAATATAAAAACAAACGAATCATTTAAAATTACCTTTGCTTTGTCTCATACTTATAATGTAAATATAAGTTATAGGAGACAAGAGAGTGTAAGTAACTCAATTCCACTGTCCTTTATTCTTGTTATGAAAGGATATATATAGCTAGCTTGAATTTGCAACTTAGTAATGTATATGTATAAGAAGATTTATCAGAAGCATTACTCTGTAGGAAGTCCATTCTGTTCCCAATCCAAATAACCACCAGCTATG